>VCRD01005064.1:0-29745 GCA_006783055.1 Trinorchestia longiramus
ATATATATATATATATATATGTTTATATATATTATATATATTATACATATATATTATATATATATAATGGTCAAGGACTACTGTAAAACTGTTTACAGTAGTCATTAATGATGGTATATATGTATATGTATATGTATATACCGGTAAGTCTATACACATAAACGAATTACTATAGTCAGTGAACCTCAACTCCTTCAGCACAATTAATTGCGCTGACATGCTATTTTGGTCTCACATTATGAACATGGACCAGCTCCATGTATTTACGCACTGTGCTTCGCAAACTACATTCTGAGGAATTGCTCCTTGTACATCAGATGCCTTTACTGCAGAAAAACGGCAAAAAAATACAGTGGTTCTTGCAATACAGCCTCCCACTCCCCTATTTGGGGGAGGCAATCAGCTCACAGGAAGAGCTTGAAGCCCTTGAGCTGAATGGAGGCTTAGATCAGCTCAGAGCTGACGCTATGGCGGGGCGTCAGCTCGTGCACGAGCTGAACTCGAGCTGACAGAAGTTCTCTTATCAGCTTCACCACGAGCAGCATACCTCACTGACCGCACTTTTCCCTTCACTTCTTGTGCTCAACTTGTTGTGCTCAACTTGTTGTGCTCAACGTGTTGTGCTCAACTTGTTGCGCTCAACTTGTTGTGCTCAACTTGTTGTGCTCAACTTGTTGTGCTCAACGTGTTGTGCTCAACGTGTTGTGCTGAAGTTGTTGTGCTCAACGTGTTGTGCTCAACTTGTTGTGCTCAACGTGTTGTGCTCAACGTGTTGTGCTCAACGTGTTGTGCTCAACGTGTTGTGCTGAAGTTGTTGTGCTCAACTTGTTGTGCTCAACTTGTTGTGCTCAACGTGTTGTGCTCAAGTTCTTCTGCTCAACGTGTTGTGCTCAACTTGTGCTCAACTTCTTAAACTCAACTTCTTGTTGAGTACCGTGTGATTAAGTACCGTGTGATTGAGTACCGTGTGATTCAGTACCGTGTGATTCAGTACCGTGTGATTGAGTACCGTGTGATTAAGTACCGTGTGATTGAGTACCGTGTGGTTGANNNTGTGATTGAGTACCGTGTGATTGAGTACCGTGTGATTGAGTACCGTGTGATTGAGTACCGTGTGATTGAGTACCGTGTGATTGAGTACCGTGTGATTGAGTATTGTGTGGTACTGTGTTCAATCTTCAATAATTCATTCATTCATTATCTTTATTTCAGTCATTAATTTAATTCAATATTTCTGAAAACTTCCCCTCGTTTTTTCATTTAATGTTTCCGCTCATGCACAGAATTGTCAACCTATTCGTAACATTATTGAACAAACATCGTCAACACAAATCTCTTCTATTTTTGACACCATCACTAACACAAAACACTTCATTTCTTTACATCATCACCTACGCAAAACTCTTCAATTTTGTACTCTATCACTAACATAAAACGCTTCTACTTTATACACCATCATCAACACAAACATCTTCAATCAATGATCACCAGCTTGATCGACTGGTGAGCGAGTCTGCTTGCGAGCGGAAAGACCCGGGTTCGAATCCCGCTGCCGACATGGTTGACGCGCTCATTCTATTTCTATTTCCTATTTCCCCACGAAGCAGCGTTTGTGTTTTAGGAAAGTGCAACTGCAAGGCCATGGATGCCTTTTGACTACATCTCTAAAATCCTTTAATGACTACAAATTATTTTTTCTGAAAAGTTATATTGCAATCCTCAATATCAAAGCACATACACCCTGAATCTTTTTATAACATTATCCTTCTACAGAAGTAAATTCCTATCTTGGATGATAGTATAAAAGATAATTTTTTTCTTACAGACATATGCATTTTTTATTCGACCTTTTCCTCCCCAGTCCTTAGCCAGATACTCACTCATATCTTTGTGATTCAGTGTTATGTACCTCATAAGTGACTGGATTTACGAATATTATCAATACCTTTACGCTTTTTCTGATTTTATTTATCTGAGGCACGTTCAGAGAGATGAGTCGTGTTTGAAGATACGACGCGAGGACTGTGTGCACGTGAGGGCTGGGTGTACGTGAGGGCTGGCTGCACGTGAGGGCACGTGAGGGCTGGGTGCACGTGAGGGTTAGCTGTACGTGAGGGTTCAATGAGCTGAACCCTCGTGTGTGTTCAATTGAGAGCTGAACACGTCACAAGCTGAACACGTCACAAGCTGAACACGAAACAGGCACCACACACCCTACACATGACATCACCTTGTATAGGTCAAATTTCTCATGCAGATGCGATCTAAATATAACTGTTACTTAATCATTCACCATATAACATTGCGTTACTTGTAACACGAGCTACAGCAGCGGTGTGTTCAGTGAAAGTCTATGCCACAAACACTTCTTTACTCACTGCTCTAGAAGATGAACTTTGTTTGTGTTCATTATGACCTACAGGGTGTTCATAACGTTTTTACTAATTTAAACCATGTGTGTAATAAATGTCACGCACGGTCGTTAACGGTCAGTTAAAAGAACATGGAGAAAATGAGTGAACTTTTATATGATTTTATCGTACTACTAGTAGAACCACGCGTGGAAATATCCACGTGCTTTTTGCTGAATTTTTTCGTTTGGTTTGCCAGTGAACGCGGGCTTTGCAAAGGAGTTCCCACATTAAAGGATGTGTCTTTGGTATCCACAATACAATGCTTACAATACATGTATACCCGTTCCATCGAGAAGTCAATAAATACTATGAATAAGATAAACAGTTAATTTCATCATCCAGTATTTTAACCTTTGAGCATACATACATATATTCCAGAAACTATTTATATTGGTCATCGTAATTCAGGGGTGAAATTTCATGTTATGTCATATTGTTATTCAGTTGACGAATTTTCTCCTATCTAAATTCTTATGAGCGGAACAGAGAGATGGACCAACCAACCAAGTAAGCAACCAATAAACTACTTGTTATTATGTAGTGGGAAAATGTGATCTATTCTCATGAGCGCAGATCTGACCAATTTGGCTAAACTGGCTACGGCATGTCGAACTTTTTGTTCGTTTATTTATACCACGATGGAAATTTTCCATTATTGATGGCTTGCGTTGGTTGACAATAGATTTCAAAACCAATAGTTGAAGGGGCTGAAGTATAAGCAATGAGCAGGCCAAGGCTGGTTCGATCGGCGCCTGATCACTCGGTCGGAGAATCCACTATACGAGTATAATAATGAAAAGTTCGTAGCTTGCTTGCTTGGTCCGTCTCTCTGTCACGTTCTTAGGGACTTAAATAGAAGGAAATTCCGTAGTGTGCACGTGTATTGTAAGCATTGTATTGTGGATACCAAAGGCACATCCTTCAATGTCGAAACTCCTTCGCAAAGCCCGCGTCCACTGGCAAATCAAACGAAATTTTCAGTAAAAAAAACACGTGAATTTTCACATGTGGGTCTACTAGTGTGTCTTATAAAACTGAAAAATATTCGTTAGAGCAGTGAGCTGGAGCATCATCCTGTTGATAATAATACCCTTGTTCACTAGCATTTAAACCTACAAATGACCACGATATTTTCTTTTGGAGATTGAGGTATGTCTCAGAATTTACTGATTCACGATCGTTTCACACCCCAATTTGAATTGGTCTACATTCTGTCCATAATTTGTTTTGATGGTATTACTTTTTCACTAATTTGCTTTATCGAGCACGCACACAGAAAAAGGTTTCCTCTGCTCCAGTATTCTAATTTTTGACGGTCAGAGAACAGCTTTACGTAAAACCGTTTCTCGTTTATGAATATTGGGCAATATTCTGGTCAATATTGGCTGCAAATACTTGTCAATATTGTGATGCTGCTTGATATTTGGTACAAGTGTTGGCCAATATTGTGACACTGATTAATATTGCCTGCAAATATTGGTCCATATTGTAATACGGAGTAATATTGTCTGTCAATATTGGCCAATATTATGATATCAATTATTATTTGCCGTCATTTTTAGATTCTTAAATTTTAACATAATTTCATTTTTGGCCGAGGAGTGATGGATATTTATCAAATTGTTGGATTGTAATTAACACTGATAAATAAGTAGAATTATTTTTTATACTTTTCATCGCCGTAAATGCATTTAGTATTTGTTTAAAGCCTTGTGAAGACTGTATACAGTTTCTTCTCTTTTAACGACGGCAACTTATGCCGATCGGTGTAAACGTTCGCGAAAATATTAAAATGATCAACCAGATCTCTAATGAAAGCTAATAACCTTATCAGTCTTAGATGCCTTATTTAATTTCATGTTAGTATCCTATATTCCAAATAAGTTTTTTCTCTCGGAGTCTCATCAACCAGATCTCTAATGAAACCTAATAACCTTATCAGTCTTAGATGCCTTATTTAATTTCATGTTAGTATCCTATATTCCAAATAAGTTTTTTCTCTCGGAGTCTGCATTTGGAAGCGTCATTCCATCTTGCCTAGCGTCAAAGTTTGCTAACGATATCAGCTTATTTTTATTCGTTAGGAACGACTGGTATAGCCTTCTATGCCAGTCATAATGATCAGTTTCCTCTTAAAAACCTCGTTTACAAGACATTCAGCTGCCCGCCTCTTATGAGCTGTCTGGTGCCATCGTAAAACTCGTGCGTGGGGCATCAGTAATTCGGAACTGTTACGGACAAGTTACAATGTACGTGACATCCCAACATCAGGTCTTGTGATAGTCGTATAGAGCTGCACTGTTTTATAAGGCACACAACTGTAGAGGCCGTCACACAACTGCTGAATGTGGTGCACAACTGTAGAGGCCGTCACACAACTGCTGAATGTGGTGCACATCTGTAGAGGGCGACACACAACTGCTGAATGTGGTGCACAACTGTAGAGGGCGACACACAACTGCTGAGAACGACACACAACTGCTGAGAGCGACACACAGCTGCTGAGAGCGACACACAACTACTGAGAGCGACACACAACTACTGAGAGCGATATACAACTGCTGAGAGCGACACACAACTGCTGAGAGCAACACACAACTGCTGAAGATGGCACACAACTACTGAGGGCGACACACAACTGTTGAAGACGGAACACAACTGCTGAGGATGGCATACAATTGCTACGGGTGGCAAAAACCTAAAAAACCTTCACAAATGCGACTTGGCTACGGTGACACCATACAACTGCGTAGATGCAGAAACTTTACTCTCATTTTATCCTTATTATGCTTTATTAAGCACAATACATTTCTTACATCCTCTGAGCAGCATTTCAATTCTCTCACATGCTATTTCTCACTTGTTTTCATTTCTTATCGTACCTTACTTATTTTCTAATTCTTCTTTCCCTTTCTTCCCTTCTATTACACCGCCTCCTCGACGAGGTGTCGAACCCCAAGACTGTGAGCTCGTATTGACCTGGCGTGTTGAAACCACTATCAACACCACTCCACGGGCGTGGAACTGATAATCCTTTTCATCAGTAAAACTCTCTGAAAAAAATGACCCCTAACCTTTCATATGTCAAGGTGGAAGCCATGGCACCAGGAAGAGCTGAACAGTGGAGATTTATTGCTGCTCTATGGACCACCTGAAGTCCGAAGAGAACTAAGTAAAGTAAGTTTCATGTGTCAAGCATGCATCGAGCACGCACTGCAAGCGTTAATTGGTACTTGCATGTATGAGAAATTAAAATCAACGCACGGAAAAATGAAAAATGTAAACAAACGGAAATATTTTAATGTTTCAGCGATTTGTATGAAGTAGCGCGATTAATTGATGCGCACCAAGAAAGCACAATCAATACTTATCATAGTTTGTGTATAGTTGATGTTTATTTATGGGTAGCTTTAATTTAGATCCAAGAAGAAAAAGAGATTCGATATGAATAGCCGTGTATGTGTAATGTATGTACATGCATTAGGAGAGCATTTACTCTATTACTGAGCTAAACCGCTGGCACGGCCACCCATTGCTCACATTGATCCATTACTCACATTGACCCATTGCTTACAGATGTACTAAGCATACACAGTCCCTATTGGTCGTCATACACTGTAGCGTCAGTCAGTCAGCTGTAGCAGACGTATGAATGACGCTTCTGATGTACGTCTATGGATGGAACTACTCGCTTGTTGCTACTACAAACATGCATACAAATGTGCGGCAACAGAGTCAATAGTACTCTGCATGCTGCTGCTCTAACTCTGCTCTGTGCAATCCTCATCAATGAAAATCATCGTCAATGAAATTTTTGAGAATGAAATTCTGATCAACGAAAATCCTCGTAAATTGGATTTTTGTGAATAAAATCCTGGCCAACAAAAATATTTTTTAATTAAATTTTTGTAAATGAAATCCTGATCAATGAAAATCGTCGTCAATAAAATTTTTAACAATGAAATTCTTATCAATTAAATTCTAGAACTTTAAGCCAAACAGACACAAGTTAGCAACAGTTTTTAGTTCAAAATGTTTTCCGGGTTATGAAATAACAACATCAAACTTCTATAAGAAATATTTTGCAATAGAGAAAAAAGTAACAACACTCAATCAAGGCCCTAAAAGCACAAAATTTTATTTAAAAAACATATATTTCTTATATTCATAGTCAGAAATATTTTGCTAGCATTTTTTATGAAAAGAATCA
The DNA here is from genome assembly GCA_006783055.1 of Trinorchestia longiramus. Taxonomy (NCBI): domain Eukaryota; kingdom Metazoa; phylum Arthropoda; class Malacostraca; order Amphipoda; family Talitridae; genus Trinorchestia; species Trinorchestia longiramus. The sequence continues at coordinate 6,625 of VCRD01005064.1, forward strand.
AAATATTATACAGAGAAATTTTCTATGACAAACTCGGTCATAAAAAAGTCATTGTTTCAGTTCACGGCTTCCACTACCAGCCTCAGTAGAATATTTTTAATTTAAATATTATTCTTTAATTTATTGATCTATATCATCGTACGAGTAGTCCAAAATATACTTTTTTGTACAATTTTTCCTGCATGATATTATTCAAAATTCATCGCAATATGTTCATATGCTTAATGCTTGAAGAACATCACAATGAGCCGTTTGCATTTATGAACCTTGGTAAATAACCTGCATTGCATTCCCTTTGTTCATGAAATTTTGTATGTAAGCTAACCATTCTGTCTTCCTGCCAAGAAGATCAATAAAAATGGAGATGCAGGTACACACAATTCTTTCTGCTCTATCCAGCTTCCTCTCGTAAAGATTCCGAGCACAGACCTTTGGTATATTATCCTTTAGCATCCATTACCTCCCACTAACCTCTTCTCCCCCTCTTGTAATTTATTGCTCTTGTAATTTACTACAAGGGCAAATGAAACAAAAAGAGTGTTAAAATTATTGCAAAATAAGAATTAGATATTGAAATTTATTACTTGATTTCATAAATAAAAATTAACCAATGGGGGAGAAAAAATGAACCAATGGGAGCATCACTGTACATGCTCCCACATCAAAAATTTCTTTTCGGGCCATCTTGCTGAACTTTCCTCGTCTGATTCTCACTTTGTGTTTGTTCAGTTTCCCTAACATTTGAAAAATTGCCACAATACGAAAACAAACTCCTGTGAGGTAGGTTTCACTCTGACAAATTCATTCCAAAATGTTAACTACAAACTCTTTCCGTCTTAGTTTATCATTTAGCTAGACTGCCTATGAGAGCTGCATTTTGCCAGCGAACAATCGCCACTTCTTGCGTAGGACCTTGTGTGGCTCTAACTGTGTGGCAGCAGTGCAGATGGATTTTGTAGGTTTACGAGCAATAGCTTGTACTACATTATTAATGCTTTCCTCAGAGGTTCTTGGTCGCCCACTGCTCTCTTTATCAGACACTGCCCCTATCTCCATAACTTCCGTATCCTATGCAGGAATTGATGGACGTGATGCTGGATCTCTTCCATACTTAGTTCTGTGGTTTCGCTGAGTCTGTGTATCCGATTTTACATGAATAACACATGATACTCTACCTCTGTATTTCTTATCAACAATGAGATGTCTGACACACCTAATTGCAATTTGAGTTAAAACTTTGATGGCCACTGAGTACAATGACACAAATCTTGTTAAGATACGTAATTAATTCTTTTTATATTGAATTTTTTAGCGGCGTAACCAGTACACATAAACAATTGGAGCTATTTTGACTGCTTCATTTTTTATTGGTATATTTAAAATTATCGCATTAAATCCTTACGAATAGAAAAATTAAGTGAACGTTTTATACATCGTAGCATCCATTAGATGTTTGTGTTTAATTGAAACTTTGTGTTGCCTCAGAAGCGTAGCACAAGACAGCGAGGGGATGTGAGGGAGCTGCTGTGCTACAATTCTGTCCAGCTCGCTCTAAAAAAGAAATAAAACTGAGACCTCATTCGAATACGTGAAGAGCATGAGGGAGCATGGGACTGCATGAGGGAGCATGAGGGAGCATGAGGGAGCATGAGGGAACATGAGGGAGCATGAGGGAACATGAAAGTGCATGAGGGAGCATAAAGGAGCCTGAAGGAGCATGACGAAGCATGAGGGAGCATGAGACTGCATGAGGGAGCATGAGGGAGCATGAGGGAGCATGAGGGAGTATGAGGGAGCATGAGGGAGCATGAGGGAGCATAAGACTGTGGTGGGGCGCATCTTTGTTTCTGCAAGAGCAGCAGGAAGGAGAAGAAGAATTGCAGGTTCTTGGCTACAAGAGGACACACAAGGCTGCATTGAGCTGCGCATGCTCCTCAAAGGAGGCTTTCATCAACTTCAACACCAATTATCAACATTCTTGATCAGAAACTCACGCTTCTGCTCTCTCACTCCGCTGCTCACTATCTCCTTGTGCCTTGATTTGTAGAATCCTAGCAATTACTTGAACGGGGTTTTCTGTTTAAATTTGTATCACATCATTACGCTTTTTAATTTTCTTCTTCATAACATTTACGTCGTTTTTTTCGTATTATGGTCCTCTGTGGCAGACGACACGAAGGCATTACGCCTACCATGGATTCCTATCTCGACGTCTTCTCTTGCTGCAATGCCCAGGACTCAAGGGCTGGCACATAACAGGTTGAAGAGGACAGAGGAGAGAGAACTAGGAGTTCCTCACATTAGTAAGAACCCATACTCTTACTAACTAACCTAGTTAGTTAGTACTAGTACTAGTAGGTTAGTACTAGTAGGTTAGTTCTTCTACTAACCCTCTCTCCCCCGAGCATGAGAGTAGAATGTCAGGTAGTAGTGTACTCTCGATGTACACTAACAGGCTGCAAAGCATAAATATCTTTTTTTACAAGTATGCCTCTTTAGGACTTACGCGCTTGTGCGCGTCTCCGCTAAAAAGGTTTTTATAAACGATTTAAATCACTAAACAAGTTAAAAATGAAAATGCAGATTATGTATGAAATCAGCATAAAAAGACTTACATCTATGCGTACTTTTGCTTACAAATTAAAAATTGAATGAAAATGAAACACTTCCAGTAAAAATGGGACATGAAGTGGTTAAAGATTACAGCTCCTGCAACTCTGTGGGACGACCTCATGAAGCTCAAAATTCTGGCACAATTTATTCGTTTCATCGAACTTTTCTTATGCATGAATGTTATTCTAAATTTCAGACGCATACATGTTCTGTGTGCATTAAATCTTGCATTTATCGAGAATACTGTATGGCTTCTAAGCAAAGCATCTATATTTGTCTTGAATTGATATAATGTATATAAGTTAAATAATAAAATATAGTAATGTATCGATTTTTAACGAGTATGGATATGAATGTAGTCATAAAGGACCCTTTGCATCCTTCCTAGACGTCAATCTTAGCTGTGCAGGGACTACAAAATAAAAGATATGATTATTTATTCATATATTTTATATATAAAATGCATCAATAGAATATATATATACTCGTATATATATATATATATATATATATATATATATATATATATATATATATATATATATATATATATATATATATATATATATATATATATATATATATATATATATATATATATATAAGTTGAACCAGTGCAAACACATGGTTCAACACATGACTACATTAAATGTACATCCATCTAAATATTTAAGTCTCAATCTAATAACTTAGGGACAAAATTCATAATATTTGTTAGATTTAGACGTAATTGTTCCACTGTATCCAATTGCCATAGCCAGATGAACGTTTGTCTTCTGAAGAGATGCACTAAGGCAATTATGACACGGGAACTGCGCAGTCCCTCACCGTACATCGAAGTAATTATCCGACCCAAGAATGGGCCAGAAGGTTAGTTCCTATAGCCTCATTCTATTCTATTCTACTCTACGCCAGCACCACAGATGAACCGAGACACTGAGTTTATAAGTCAAAGTTCACCTCAAAGTTTGACAGTGAGACTGAGTTTATAAGTCAAAGCTCCTCTTAAAGTTTGACAGTGAGATTGAGTTTATAAGTTAAAGTTCACCTCAAAGTTTGACAGTGAGACTGAGTTTATAAGTCAAAGCTCCTCTTAAAGTTTGACAGTGAGATTGAGTTTATAAGTTAAAGTTCACCTCAAAGTTTGACAGTGAGACTGAGTTTATAAGTCAAAGTTCACCTCAAAGTTTGACAGTGAGACTGAGTTTACAAGTCAAAGTTCACCTCAAAGTTTGACAGTGAGACTGAGTTTACAAGTCAAAGTTCACCTCAAAGTTTGACAGTGAGACTGAGTTTATAAGTTAAAGTTCACCTCAAAGTTTGACAGTGAGATTGAGTTTATAAGTCAAAATTTCCCTTAAATTTGCTTTCGAGACTGAGTTTATAAGTAAAAGTTCACTTCAAAGTTTGCCTTCAAGACTGAGTTTATAACTCAAAGTTCACCTCGAAATTTGTCTGCAAGACTGAGTTTATAACTCAAAGTTCACCTCGAAATTTGTCTGCAGGACTGAGTTTATACGTAGAAGTTCGTTGCAAGGTTTCGACATGCCACTTGACATGTCAACTCGGGGGACAAGGAGTTGGAGCAGCGCTGGATGCAGTTAAAGAGAAGTAATAGTCAACTCCGTGTTTGATGTCGTGAAAGTTGTACAGAAATCATGGTACTTGCTATGTGAGGTACTTCTATTTCATGTTGGGATAGTTATTCAAAAGCACTAATAGAATAGAAAAGAATAAGGCAATAGGAACGAGCCGTTTGGCCCATTCTTGGTTCAATACCGAAGTCCCATGCCGTTCAATACCGAAATCCGAAGCCGTAATAAAAATAGAAACAAATATTGTTTCAATTTTTCGAAGTGTTAATAGCTTCAAAATATTGAACTGGGTAGAGTTGGAGTCAGTAGAGCTGGAGTCAGTAAAGTTAGATTCAGGCAGTCGAAGGAATCGAATGAAATAGAATAGAATATGGCAAGAGGCACGAGACGTTTGATCCATTCTTGGGCTGCTACCAAAGTTCCATGCCGTCTAAATTATACCGGAGTTCTTGGCATACCTTGAATCAATACGTTACAACACTGGAGTGTTTCTTAACAATATATGTCTAGACGATTTTTAAATGTGTTCACAGTACCAGCAAAAACGTCGTTTTCAGGCGGCTGATTTCAGGTTCTGGCAATTTTAACTGGAAAGAAGTTTAAAGCTTGGGATGTCCTGAAGTTTCTTATTGCAAATTTTTGGCGTTATTTACTGAAGAGGCTTGCGCGTTATCGTCTCTGTCCAAAAGCCTTTCCAGGGAAACATGGTTAAAACTGTGGAGATAATTATAGGTCTCGATGAGTTGTCGTCTTTGTTCTAGGGAAATGAGTTCAAGCTGCTGAAGACGCCTTTTGTAACTGAAATTTTGGAGTTCAGGAATCATTTGCATCGCTTTTCGCTCAATTATTTCGATTTCTTTTGTCTCATTGTAGGGTAGCTGTATTGCATATGCCAGATGTAGCCGGACTAACGCTTTTAGATACTACAATATGTACAAATACGGTGCGTCTCACAAAGATAACCTCTCACAAAAAATACATAAAATGAATACAAGAATAGAAGCAATACAAACGAACAGAAGTCTACAGAAAAACCACATTGACCATCTCATTAACAATACATTAATTAAAAATAAGGCTTACAAAAATTCAAAACAAAGCCCATAAAAGAAGTTCACAGCTACTACCGGTCCCTGTACTACGGGTAGCTGACTCAGTTACAGTACATGCTGCATCCTGGAGACGCAGCGCCAGAAATATTACATCTCAGTTTACTTAGAATAGAATAGAATAGAATGAGGCTATAGGAACGAACTTTCTGGTCCATTCTTGGGTCGGATAATTACTTCGATAATTATTCGGTTGTTTTACCCAAGTCCCATGCCGTATTTCTAGCCGCGTCGACCATGTCGGCAGCGGAATTCGAACCCGGGTCTTTCCGCTCGCAAGCAGATTCGCTCACCAGTCGACCAAGCTGGTGATAGTCGACCAAGCTGGTGATACTTCTTTTCTGAGGTGCTCGCTCAGAACTCCTTCGAGTTCCCTGGGGAAAGTTAAGTCCCCACGGTGAGCAAATCCTCCCCCCCTGCCTTCTGCCAACCTCCTGAGGGAAATTTATTATCGTAGTTCGTGAACTATCAGTCAGAGAATAATGCGATGTATGTAGCATGTAAACTGATGCTAAAAGTAATCGTCTCATGCAGAGTGACCCTAGAGAGCTACTGTAGTTTTACTCTTCACTTCCTTCTCAAGTGCTTTGTTCCTATAAACATAATAATATCAAATTAAGCTAATATTAAAATAAAATATAAATAATCCAAAGAATAATGATAAATAATATTGAAAAAAAGTTTCATGATCTCAAGTGCTTTCTTCCTCAATATATAATAACATAAAATATAGTTATTATTAAAATAAAATATGAAAACCCAATAAATAATAGTAAATAATATTTTAAAATTTTAATGATAAAGAAACGTGACACCTTAACAATATTAATATCACCAATAACGATATTATAAATATTAAATCAATAATAGAGTAATAATGATGACAAACGGTATTTTAGCCCAAAATTTAATTTACTCAAAGAGGTGCACGGTAATTGAACGACTAGAAGAAATAGCTAGAAGTGGCTTGAGGTAGACAACTGAAAGCAGTTAATTCTGTCATGCTGCTCAAGCAAAAAGTTGCACATGTTTTAGTGGAAATAAATCACGCTGCAACTACTGTACGGGACAGCTAGCATGCAAGCATCTTGTACGTCCACCAGCGAGCGTAAATCTGTGGATGTAGCGAATAAGATTTTATTGATTCAAATAGCATTATAAAGTAAGACACTCACGTTTTTTGAACGAAACTCTCCCTGAACTTCAATTGGATCCAAAGTTTCTTGAGTTCGAGAAGCGGCACGCAAATATTTCTTAGATATCACGAACTTTAAGAGCAATACGCGGGCCAGAAGCGGGATCATTTTACGAGTTAATATGGTTTGTGCTCCCAGCAAAATGTCACGCTCGGGCTCCCACGAAGGCACTTAAGTTTATTATCATCTTATCTGAAGTGCGAGCTGCTGCTCCAATTTCCTGCTCCTCCTCACCGTCGGTGTTGCCACTCACTCAAGAAACTAACAGAAAATTTCACACAATATCTATCTAGAACAGGGGTGCCCAACCTTTCTCTGATCTTGTACCTTTTCAGTATTCGGACAGATGAGCATGTACCCCTGAATTCTCATGACAGAAAGGTGAGTAGAAAAATAAAATTTCACTGAATTTTTGATAGAAGTTTTTGGTTCAGGAACTATAAACTAACATTAAATGTACCCCTTTAAATAAGTAAATGTACCCCTAGGGGTACATGTACCCCAGCTTGGAAACCTCTCCTCTAGACTATTCAGAATCAAAACCAACGATCTCAAGGATATATGGAAGTGGTAGAGAATCGTTAATTAGGTTCAGAACATCTCTGAGTTGTCTCAAAGTTCTATGTAACACCTCATAGACTCTGAAAAAATGTGTCGTATGAAACTGTCGGTTACCTCTGACGATTTGTAAAATTTAATGGAAGACTTGGATTGAGCAATGTCAAAAAGGTGCGAAACAATCAGTATGTTGTAGAAAATATCAAACAAAACTTCCTCGGCGTCCTAGAACTCAAAAGATAAAACTTTTTACGACTTAAAATACTCTCAGAAAAAATAACTCCAGAAAATTCTGAAACCACCAGCTAAACAAAAAAAAGAGATAAGTCTCGCTTAGTGACAAAAAAATACAAATAAAAATTGAAAAAATACAGAAAGATTCTTGCATGGTTGGAGAACTGACTCCCACCTCTGAGAAAGAACACACCATCAAACGACCTCGTTTAAGTCGCAAGATTTAGCAGACAATCTTGACCTGGAGAAAATTCGCAAGCAATTTCAAGAAACTGGTAAGAATGAATTTCCTTCGCTTTAGTTTTCTGACAGTTGCTCTGAGAGGCGTGGCCCCACGGGGAAAATCTCTGCAACTGAACGTGTTCATTTGCACATGAACGCACCGAAAAAGTGACGTTTCCGTTAGACTTCACTTCCTGACTTCTACGTCGGCAAGGCAAGACGTTACTGAAAATCTTCACTGTAAAAGTACCAGTTTCAAATGTTAAAGTTACCAGTTGACGCTCAAGACCACCAACTGTTAGTATTGTATGAGAGCAAGTTTACATTTTAACGTAGTTTGTTATCGCCAGTTCAATGCTCTGTCCGAGGGACACCGCAAACAGAGCGCACAGTTACTCATCCAACATGCTTTCTTGGTTCAGAATGTAAATACTAGTGGGTCATAATTCGAAAGGATAGAAAAATTATTGAATATTTTTGACAAAAACATGTTTCCTGAGTTCAGAATGTAGATACCGGAGGGCCATGATTCAAAATTAAAGAAAAATTATTGAACATTTTTGACAAAAATATGTTTCCTTAGTTCAGAATGTAGATACTGGATGGCCATAATTCAGCAGTAAAAGAAAATTCTTGATAATTTTTGAGCTTGATGAGCTGCACACATATTTTAATCTCTAATATGAGATGCAATTATAATGCTCTGGCTGAGCTCTTGGCACTTCGTTATGACAGTAAAATGAAGCAGCAAAGACAAGTATATTGCAGTTCCCACCCACATTCGTCATCTTTGATTAAACAATTTCAAGTTATGGATACCGGAAATATTTAGAAGTAGGGAAATCACTGGCAGTTCGTTGATGTCCAGGGACAAGAACATTATGTTTGCTTATGCACCCTAGTTTCAAGTGGTAACATTTTCAGGCTAACCAGTCAACTCTCAATTACATTTTAGTGTAAGAGTTTGCTCATGCACGATTCAATCAAGAGTAAGCTGTTCGTCCTTGATGGAATTAAGTATATTGAAAAACATACATTGCAGGACCGCGGATTTATGTACATGCTACCAATAATCTATTGGTAGCATGTACGAAGTTCTCAGAATGTCAATTATGTACTAACACTGATCAGTCATACAAGGATAGTTTATGTGGACACTGTATTGTTTTAAGTACGTTTGTTGATGTAATTAGTAGCATAATTATTGAGATGTTGTGGAATAATGAAGATCTTAAATTAACTATTTAACGACAGTACTCGCGATTAGTTGTCCCAGTAACTAATTTCTACTTGAGGGCTTCAAATTATGTGTGTAGGGGAGTATTATGACATGAAATTATCACGGGAATGAATAAGTTTTTACACAACATTGATATAGTTTCTGAAACCTTCCCTATCGTGTTTTTTATTCAAAATTTAACTTAAAAAGTATATCAGAGCGTGAACATGTGAGTAAAATCCCATGAACAATGCAAAAACAATGACGACTTTGTTAATAGATAAATTAGATGTTTAATATTTTGTAGAGCTATTTTAACGTGTGACAGATAATTATTTTTATTGCTAAATTTAGAATCTGTTCTGAAGCACTATAGGAACAATTTGTTACTAAATGCTTTATACAGATAAAAAATAAATTCATTATTTAAGGCAAAGTACTTCGAGTTTTGATAAAGATTCACGTACCTAAACTCGATTTAAAAAAAGAATCAAATGCCATTTCCTTCAGACTTTGCATTCTGCTCAACTCGTATCCATTTTTTTTAATTAAAACTAAAAATACAACACTGACCACACCATTGCATTATTGCAACTGGTAATCCTTATTCCACCCGCAAAACTCCATGGCTGATTAATTATTTGCCCACTAAACTGACTTTCTTGCTAGAACTGCGGTAGTCTTTCATCACTCACAAGCCTGAGCAGCTCGCCTCCGTCCTGATGCAATATTTCAGTGGAGCTCCAACGCCCTGATTTGTACGTCTTCCTCTCGACTTTGACGGACGCCTTAGTGCTAAAATTATGACGTACGCTTCACTTTTTTCTCATCCCCTCTGCTTGCGGGGCAAAGACTTGCTCGTCCCTCCTTCCCTGACTCAATGAGGTGAGTTTCTACCTTCAAATCCCTAAATGAGTGGGAATTTATTTTCTCGTACGTTTTTTGCTTAACGTAGGGATAAGATTTCGCTAAGCAAAGCAGAGATCCATGCTCGGTAATTGAAGTAAATTTAACACGTTGCCTCCGATTGCCGATTGGTGTAAATCTTCACTTTGTACGCATAGTCACTAGAAGGATCTGTAAAAATTACAGAACATAACCTCAGTGGTACACATACGTACCACTTCGGAGTCAACGTGTTAAACAAAATATTTGTGATTATTTATTTTCTGACAGAGTGTAAGTGAATTATTTAAATTTAATGTGCGAGAGCGATCCCAGGCTCATCAGTACGAGAAACCAAAACCAGAACTCTACCAAGGAAGGACGAGAAGAAGAAAAAAAGAAGAAGAAAGGAAAAGAAGGAAAAAGAAGACGGCCATTTATGGACTTGGAGAGCAACGAAACCCATCTAGCGAAGCTACCGTAAACTAGCAAAGTAGCTAAAAAATAATTGAATTAACTAATTACCTAAAAATTAGCGGCTTTATGCGTACCAAGTAGGAATGTTAAAGTAGGAGAAAAGGTTCACGCAATCTTATAAAGAGAACAGCACTCAAATTCAATGGTGGTTCATTCACTAACTTTCAGGTCAAACTTGAAGATGAGAGCTGCCGGGTGTGCGAGACCATACGTACTGTAGAAAATCATTCGAGTTTCTACAACTAAGGTACAATTTACGCTCATAAACTACCATACGCATGTAGCTTAGACGTGGAGAAGATATCTTTTCACCGGGAGAAATAAACGCTCATAAAATCCAATGTAAAACATGGATAAGTCCTCAAGTAAAGCAACTATGCTCAATTATGAGAGAAACACATTAACTAAAGCCTACACATAATCCAGCAGCCATCACTACATTTTGAAACATCTGATCGACGATTGATTTCGAGCGTCATTGAAAGATGTTTGTATTAAAGATAAACGTAAAATATAATTTTACAATTACTATAATCCTTGTGCTAGAACATTTGCTGGCGATCCTGTCAGCCAAGCTCTCCGTGTGTGGAACTCCAACTTTCAAAGTTGTTCTTTGACCTCAGCCCAGTAACATTTGTTAAAGCTAAGGTCACAGAGACAATTTCATCAGCAGTTCGAGATAGCTTTTGAAAGTATTTTCTCGCTTGTTCTAGGTTGAAGGCGATCGCGCACGATTGAGGTTTTCTAAAAGGAGAGGGTGCGAAATGTCTGCCCGTCGCTCAGAGTTCTTCAAGAAATATCATCGATGCTTCCCCTGAGTTTCCCCTCTTCTTGAAGCAAATGGTGTTTGACGTATTGGCCAATTGAATGGTCGGCCCTTGGCGCAGCAAGGCAAGAAATAGCAGCGCGCAGTCATTTATCAAACACGATACTGGCAGCAATAGCCCAGTTATTTCTCCCTTCGAGATCATCAAGAACTGCTGAGGTGAAGCTCTTTAAAATCCTGGAAAAAATTTAAAATCTGCAGTCTAAGATACATTCAATTGAATGGATAGTTCGTTATAAGAAGTACATAATTAAACATTGTGTGATATATGAGATGGAAAATTTGTGCAACACATTCAAATGAGTTTGTGTTAAGAAAATAAAGAGAGAAGTAAATTTCTTCGCTAAGGTAGCATCACTATACCACTAAAAATGTAAAATAATGATGCACGTGGAATCTGTCATGCAACTGAAAAAAGTAACCAAAGATCCTTCCAAAACGAAAGACCGAATTGTACTACAGTTTACAGTTTTAATAAAAATAGATGCCCCCTAAAATAAGAAGTGATTGTGGTTAGTAAATTGCACACGGGAACCGTTTCTATCGACGCTAAAGTTATTCCTTGCTTTATGGACAAACTTGTGAGAAAATGCTCTTTCAATTTTTCTTCTGTAACGAAAAAAAACGACAAAACTACAGGAGTAACCTTCAGTAAAACTTTCCATTTGATCCCTCACTGAAATATCAGCGAGACTAAAAGTTCATTGGCTCGGTCTTGGCTCTCTTGTCTTCATTATATCATATTGAAGCTCTCAGGCTCATTGTTAAAGTTCTGCTGGTTCTTGTTTCATGATAAACGACATTAGATTTATGGATGTACTCGAAGTAAGATTCTGTGATTTATTTGTGGTATACCAAGGATTTTAAATTTGTTGAGGTATATTGGGGATGGGAACTCCATAAAGAAATATCGACGATATTGATCTCATTGAGATGTAGAAAATTTCTTATCGTCAGAGTTGTGGGTCGCAGATTTTTGAGACAAATTTAAATCATCTCTTTAGCGTCGAACTCTCATGTCGCCTATCAAAAATCTTCTGTTACAAACACACAGCTGACAATACAGTGTTGCAGCTGCATTTGACTCGTTCAGAAAGCGTTCTAATTAGAAATCAGTATTTCTTCAATATGGTATGGTTATTTAATGTACTTGGACATGTGTCTCATAAAAAATAGGTGAGAACATTTTAAATCATAAAAACTTGGTCGCTGGAGGGTTGAAATATTTACTTCGGAAATCCGAGATTCTGATAAAAATTGAGTGATTTACTGAATTTATTAGACTGTTGAGGTAAATGTGGAGGCACTGGTGACTTTGTTGTTGTCTCTGAAGTAAAAATTTCAGCCTTGAGTCTTCAGACAGCTGCAAGTAATGCTGTGCAAACATCGAACCCGGTGTGCGTCCAGTAATTTGTTGTTCATTTCCAGCTTTCACAAACATCATTTTTAAGAAATAAGGAAAAATAAAAGTCAGTTTTGGAAGGAAATGATATATTTGTGTTGTTCTTTTTTTAAAAACTTCCATTTCTTAAAGGAATTTTCAGAAAACATTGAGAAAATGGATGAGGTGTTAGATTGGGTATACAGCTGCAAGCAGATGGCACTCTCTTCTTTAAAAAATAATAAGAAAAAGTAGACTTAGGGAATTAGCAGTCACTTCTAACCATTTTTAAGATAATTCTACCAAACACTAGTAATCCGATGATAACTTGAAGATTGTTACTTAGACATTTCTGAATTCATTAGGAATCCTTCATTCGGACCTTAAATTCTTCATAATTAGTTGGACAAAAATCACGCGTTGTTAAAAATTAGTGTTGTGGGTCGGTGCCGACTGGAAAGACGTGTTGGAGAGTTTAGCACACAATGTGCCAGAGACGAAGAGATGGAACGAAAACAATATAACAGGGGAATTTAGAAATGCGCTTCGCACAGATAATTTTGGTATATGAAGGTTATTCTTTAGGTGTTTATGGGGAATTATATTTTACGGATCTATCAAGACATTTGGTAAGTTTATTCAACATATGTGCTCATCGTTGATGTTGTTTCATGTTTCCTCTTTGTTTTTGTTCGGAAGAAGGATTTCGCTCGAGACCCCGATCTCGGCCCTCCATTGGTTATGGTGCGGTTGCCCCTCACTCGCCTCAGTTGCTGCCTAAACTTCGCTGTGTAAGGTTTGCGTACTAAAGTTCGCAAGAGAGTACTCTGACTCGTTAGGTTCAAGTCATTTCATTGTTAGATATTATTTAGGCTGCATCAATAAATAACATTGTCAGATTTCTTGTACAAATGAGTGATAAGAGAGTAACTGTAGCATATTTAACTTAGAGCATCAATCGCAGATAGATCGGCTTTTAACTTCTTTCATTGTTTCAACTTCGTTGTATGTGTGTTAAAAAAATATCGTATTTTGTTGCGGTCGGGATCAAGCGAGTCATTTTTATCAGCCAAATAAATCATTTTTATCAGTTAAACTGGAAAAATAATCCGTAGAAATTATGATTTTTATGTTTCAAAAGCATGATTGCGTACCTCATCATCCATCAAAGGTTTATCGGTCTAGAGCGTAACTTTCAAATAATAGTTTACCCAAATTTTTTCATTCCAGAGAATTAAAAAGGTATATTTATAAACTTTTATTGGAGGAAAAGAGCTTCCTTACAACTTCTACAGTGTGAATGAGCAGAAACTATTAACAATGACCAACTATTTATACATATTTTTGCTGCTGTCAAGCGTGTGCGTGACAAAGAGTAGTGTGTCGGCAGAGCCTTCAGTGTCGGGCATGCGATGGTGCCATGAGTTCTGTCTCTGCCCTCAGACCTCTGAAACAAAACTCAAATGCCTTGAAGAAGACGACATTTACAGACTCATTGCTTTGAATGATAGGCAGGTTGTCCGTCTGAGGAGGGTTCAATGGAATCCCATTGCCCAGCTTAAATGGTGTGGACAGGAAAACTGTCTATGTAACAAGGAGACCAATAAACAATTCGAGTGCGTGAAAGCAACGAGCGTCCTAACGAATTTCATCGACCAGGCTTCCGAAATTTTGACGTTATTCGAGAGAGAAAGGGAAGTGCAAATTGCTGGAGTGGGCTTACTGCCCCCCTTTGTCCAAGCTAATGATACGGAACATGATGGCATTCATGTTGCCTCAGAAGACGGGCCGCACCGGAAGAGAGAGATGGACGAAGAAGATAGACGGAACAGGCGACGCGGCAGAAAACATCGCCGGAACAGGAAACGGAATAGAAGCGAGGGAGATGACATGGGTGAGCCTCAATTTGACGAGGCTGAATACTTTGGACCAGGAGCTGCAGAAGAAGAGGATTATCATGAAATGAATTTGCTCCCTAAGCAGGAAGCAATCAATTCAAACCCGATGGTGACAGCCATGCAACCACCCAATCGACGTAATCCAACTACAACAGCAGCTCCAACTGAGAGTACAATCTTCCAACAACCAGAGACCACCAACGAAAGGTACCACCAACCACAACAGCCGCGTCTTATGGAATCGACAATCGCGAGATCTCAGAATCCCCAAAATGCCCAAGACCATCAAGAGCCCGAAATGGAAATACCGATGCAGAGGAAGACTGTAGCAGGCAAAGTATCCGAAGATTTGCAGAAACTCACAGACGACGTCCAGCACATCCGGAGTGATGTAGTCTTCAACCAACGGATTCTCCTCGTCACCATGGGGGTAGCAGGAGTTGCTATGCTTGGGTAAGTGCAATGATTCTATTTTTATTGATACAATGATCTGAATTGCAGATGTGAGTCGAGGCAATCCGGACGAGGCTGCAGCAAATGCGTGTAAGTTGTGATTGTTTTGAACGTCACAGCTTTCGTCTTACACACAAAGGGCTTACGAACTCGAGTGACAAGGCTCGTTCACAAATATTTAGTACATACAAGTATTGCTACACTGAGCGCAAATACAAAAACAATTTACTTGCTCTTCGAACTGGAATTTTTTCGTCATGATTTGTTGCAAACAGTTCGTGCCCGCAAATCTGTTGTTAACTCCCACCAACCTTTTAGTTTAATACAATCAACTCGATCCAACACTAGCTTCCACTGGGAAACAAACTCGTACACGTGAATATTTTGTTCATAATTTGGACTAATAAACAAAAGTGATGCGTCATGAATCTCCCAATTCTAAATCTCGTTACCTTTTTGAATAGAGAGAAGTTCATGAATGCATGGCATACTGACGAATTATTTTGTCAGCATGATTTGCCTCAATGGTTAGTAACACTGAACAGCAACTACAATAACTTCAACATTTGCATCGCAATTCGTGCACATTTTCAAAAGCATTTCATTATTAATATTACTGCAATTGTCATAGTTCATATAATTATTTTTGTCACTTCTACTGTTATTATTGGTACTACTAATATACCTAATACTATTATTATTATTGTTATTACCACTAATACTACTATCATACTTGCACTGTTATTAGTATCATAATTTTCACTCAGTGGTCTCTCTAGTGATAACTATGATCATGAAGACAACTTGAACTCAACTCTCATTTATATCTGGTGAAAAATAAATATACGTTTCAGTGTAACTACAAACAACAACGTACTAGAGTTGTTGCCACTCCTTTTGTTATCAAAGTTCTTTCTAAACAATGAAATAAAACTGCGTTTTCAAGCTCAATTACACAATTACACTCACCACGGTATGTGTACGCTTTAAATTAACTTATTTTTACTTCTCCTATTTAAAATCAATTGAATTTAAGTTCCCAAAAGCTGAAGATGTAAGTATTACCAGTCAAAAGTATACTTTGTTTCTTGTCTTTTATTGCTTTGTTAGCCCAAGAAAAAGAAGCAAAAATTAGAATTGAGTTTTATGGCAATTTAGATTTAGCTTCGAATCAAGAGCTTCGCCCGAAATGAGGTATGAGGAGCAATTAAAACAGAGGATGTTATACCCAAAAGACAATCTCAATAATCCAATGGAGGAAAAATTGAGTTTCCCGTGAACTAGCTTCTTATAGCTTGAGCGATGAAAAAAAATTGTTCCGAGAGAAAAAATTGAAAATATTGTATCCGATGGAAAGCACTCCACGGTCTGAAATAATAGAAACGAGATTATTGAAATAAAAACATTCATCTCGTACTGGAAACAAGTTGAGTAAGAAGCTATCCCGAGCAAATCTCGGGTTTGAAAAAAATCAAACTAGTTAGAAAATTCAACAAGAACACGTACATGGAATCGCACAACAAAGACCTCGTGATAAAAATCCAATCTAAACTCTTCACAATCGCGACTCCATCGGCGAAAATTCACGACGCGGTGCTTTTCTTGCTTTCATTTAAGCTGATGGAACACTTCAAGATTATTATTTTACCCTAACATTCCACGATTATTTTACGGCCGTTGCTAAGCTTGGCCGCGGCTGCTCCGTCGTCTGTGATGCCACCGCCGGGCTCTGAAAGTCAAGACACGTTTCCTATTTTAAACAATAATAAATATGTCTTTTGAAGAGACGCCGGGCGCAGGCCGGCAGGAGCTTGCTGGCTGGCGGACTTCTTCCACACGTGACTATGGAGAAAAAGAAGAAGAAGAAGATGAAGAAATCAACTGTAAAGCGATAGAGATAGACTAGTCTGCAATCGATTTGTTTACTTAAAGATGTAAAAATTATCGCTGCTGTGTAAAGTATTGGGTGGTAGATCGTAGTAAACGACCTTTGTTGTTTCGGTTCTTAAAATATTTTGAAGATCTGGTTTGGTTTGTCGAAGTGATGTTAGATATCAAACACAAATATTCATTCAGAATGGAAATACTCGTATCATTTTTATTAAATGTATTACATTGTGAATAATCATGGACATTTTTATTTCAATAGTTGCGATTAAACTGAAAATTATTTTCTAAATTTCCATTGAGTGCTTTGTTAATAACGCCTAGAACTAACAACGCCTAGAACAAACAACGCCTAGAACAAACAACGCCTAGAACTAACAACGCCTAGAACAAACAACGCCTTTCGGCAATACCCAGAAAATAGAAACAAAAATTAGCAACCGTGCAGAAATATTTAACTCGCAGGTTTAGCTTAGAATTTTCTTATAATATTTTGTAACAAAAACTCTCGCACATTCCAAGCTCTAATTGGAGACTTGCGCGCATTCCAAGCTCTAATTGGAGACTTGCGCGCATTCCAAGCTCTAATTGGAGACTTGCGCGCATTCCAAGCTCTAGTTGGAGACTTGCGCGCATTCCAAGCTCTAATTGGAGACTTGCGCGCATTCCAAGCTCTAATTGGAGACTTGCGCGCATTCCAAGCTCTAGTTGGAGACTTGCGCGCATTCCAAGCTCTAATTGGAGACTTGCGCGCATTCCAAGCTCTAATTGAAAACTGTTGTACATTCTAAATTATAACTGGAAACTGGCGCACATAACAAATTGTAATTCCATGCATTCTGAACTGCACAAAACAATTCTTTGATTCAGGACCCTAGTGCATTTGAGCAGCGGGCCTGACAGGGACGGGCCTGACAGGGACGGAGGTTTTACAGGGACGGACCTGACAAGGACGGGGACCTGACAAGGACGGGGACCTGACAAGGACGGGGACCTGACAAAGACGGGGACCTGACAAAGACGGGGACCTGACAAGGACGGGGACCTGACAAGAACAGGCTTGGCTGGAAATGCAATGCAAGTATTCAGGATGGCTTCTCTCTTATATCACGTACGTGACCTCATTACTGCGTGCGTCAGATTCAAAATTAAAACTTCGAGCCTTAAAATGCACCAGTAATCACACAGCCCTTTGATCGGGGGGATCAGGTCGTGTAAACTTCCCCGGCAGCCTCATCTCCCACACCTGGGGTGCGCAGAATATCCCCTCGCTGCCCCACCTTCTGGGGGATTTTAATGCAGGACTCACTGAATGACCTTCCTTGTCTGTAGTGACGAGTGTTAAAAATTTGGTAAAAATGTTCGCTGTGCGCATGGGTTGTACATGCATTTACACGGTGCGGCAACATAACTTCCTTTCTTCAAAACTTTTTGAAAGGCGAAAAAGGAAGTTTTGTTGCACGTTCGTTCATACAAATCGAAATCAATTTATACGAATTCAAGACTGTCGTGTCGTTAGCCTGGCTGAGACTTGTGCTACCCAGAGTGAAAATTATACACAATCACATTTTTAATTTCTCACGTTCAATTGTCTCTGTGTTCTACAACGACGCTAGTGCAAAACGTATGTGACTTACCTCCACGCGCCAGTGATGAGTTCTGCGACATCCTAACTATGTCGTATGTAATATTATACTTGTGATTGTTTAAATATAAGATTTAAATGTTACTGCTTGTAAGTATTGTAGGCCATATGTTCCAGAGAAAGCGTTAACAGATAGAAGAAATTCGAACAAATGCTCAGAGGGTGTTACGAAGCTCCTTTCTTGCAGTGTACTAGGCGTTCGTACTCGAGTCAGTGTACATAACCAAGCGTGATGTAGTTACAGCACATTGTGCTGCTGTGATGTTTGTTAGAACTTGGATTTTGTCGCTGGAAAACTATTAGGAATTGCGCCCCTGAATGTATGTCGCGTGCAGTTTTGTATCTTACGATACGACGAAAATGTTCAGTTTCCAGCACATCCAATGATTGAGATACACTCAACTTTAAGAATAAAAGCACCTCAAGGCATTATATTTTTGAAGCTACGAATTGCAGTCATGGCACACCAAGAGAATCCTGGAGTATAATAATAGAGAATCAAATGAACGAATTCTAACATAAATTTCGCTGCCGAAAAAAAAATTCTGTTAGTATCCGTTAACTGAAATTTCGTTGTTTTTCCAGTCCATGAAAGTAAAGAGCTTTCATGGAGAGAAGGGGAGCTAGGAATTTATGCTACTCATGTGACTTTATATATCTGATTTCCGACACTAATATTGCATGCAAGTAAAGCCAGAAAACTGCGCATTGAAGAAATAAAGTGCAGAGCAAGACAGCACGAGCGGCGTGTAGTGGCACGTCCTGCTGAACCCCGCTGTTATCTGTGAGAGCTTCTGTTATATGCTTGGTCGGAGTTTCTATGTGTCCCAGAGAAACACTTTAGGTACTTCGAGACACTTGGAAGGCGTCTCGTAAAACACTTAAATGGCTTCTGAGATGCTTGAGATGCTCAATGAACATCCGCGCTTCTATCGATAAGCGGACGCTTAAAAGGAGCTCCGTCCCGTACTATGCGACCCGAAATGGTCCCCTAAGGAAAAGAATAAATAGAAACAAACGACGAGTTATGAAAAATGAATGGAATATTTCAAAAATGAAAATTAAGTTGTATTAAGTGAAGCATAATTATATGTAAATATTACAAGCGTAAAAGTAGGCTGAAAAGGAAAGTAAAATGCATGACGATGTAATAGAAATAAGTGGAAACAGGGATAAAAGTAATTCTTAATAGAAAATAAATATGGAATTGCATGTCTGCAGCTCTTGAAATAGAAGAACGACATTCGGTTTGTAGGCACACGCGCCTCATCTCACTTATTACTTCACATTAGTAGGTCTTATGTAGCTTATGTGTTCGAAAGGAAACCCTTCTTAAAAATACAAGCATAGGTACAAGCATGAGTGTTGTTTACCCTTTGATTTTCGTGTGTGCTTTGTGTGTTTCTGAATTCTTCCAGATATTCAGAAGGTGGGTAACAGGTAAACTTTGATCTAGCTGTTAGAATAGAATAGAATAGAATGAGGCTATAGGAACGAACCTTCTGGCCCATTCTTGGGTTGGATAATTACTTCGATAATTATTCGGTGTTTACCCAAGTCCCATGCCGTATTTCTAGCCGCGTCAACCATGTCGGCTGCGGAATTCGAACCCGGGTCTTTCCACTCGCAAGCAGATTCGCTCACCAGTCGACCAAGCTGGTGAGAGTGTTATTGTCCACCTAGCTTTTAAGCGATGTCATAAAGGGAAAAGAAAATTTCAAACCGGCAGCACAAAACTAAGAATCCTCTTTGTCAAGATGTTTCCGGTAAACAATCCTGATCATGGATGACCCACACGACGCAACAGAATTGTCCTAACGTGAGTACTTCTGCGGAAACTCCGTTGCACTAAAATTAACTCTAGGAATACACATGTGTTGTAGTCGCAGTCTGGCAGTGTTTTTTGAATATGAAAAACATAGAAATAAAAATCTCAGTTCTTCTACAAATTCTAACTCACAAAATGGTTTGCAACTTGGAAAGTTCTGTCTCCCGTCTGCTTCACGACACGGACAACCGTGCGTGACCCCTACAGCAATATCAACTAACCTTTCATCTGTGCACCTAACCACAGTTAAGATTTTTTTGTCTTTCGAGAGGGATAAGCCTTGAACCCCCAACTATCGAATAATTTTTGAAAATAAATATTTTTCTCAACGTAAATCCCCATGCCTCCCGAAATCTTGAATGTTTCCCCATGAGAGGAACTTGCGTTGGCTGGCAAATGCCACTACGTGCGCGAAAGAAACGCTTTGACGCTCGATTGGGTAGCCTGTACGCTTAGCTTTACACGTTAAACATGGAAATAAAACATCATTAAGGCGCGTTGTGTAGCTGTTAACATACACGAGTTTGTGCGTGGTGAGGCGTACCATCTGTGTTTGTTGAGGTGGTGCGTGTTGTACACAAGCAGCGGACACACAGTACATAATTAGTGTCTGGACGACTGCTTGCTCCTGAACGAAAGCAGTTACGTTTCACTTAACACATGCAAGGGCTGGTGATGCATAAGTAGAGGCAACATAACTTCCTTTTTTCAGAGGAAGTTCCTTTAAGAAAAAGGAACTTATATTGCTGCACCCTGTACCTATTGATGATGAGAGTGCGGTTAGAAGAAATACGGATGCTGGAGTGGTTATCGGTACCGGTGCTCAGTTTGGATGAATTTAAAATTCATCTATACAACCAAAAATATTGATATCTCTTGTAATCAGCGCTGATACTCGTCAATATTTTCATTGACTGACGCCGTCTCTTACTGATATCGATAGATTCCTATTCTGACACTGTCCGATACCGATATTTGTAGATGTAGTTATTTTCCGATACCGATATTTGTAGATGTAGTTATTTTCCGATACCGATATTTGTAGATGTAGTTATTTTCCGATACGGATATTTGCAGATGTAGTTATTTTCCGATATCGATATTTGCAAATGTAGTTATTTTCTGATACGGATATTTGCAGATGTAGTTATTTTCCGATACCGATATTTGCAGATGTAGTTATTTTCTGATACCGATATTTGCAGATAGAGTTATTTTTCGATGCCGATAGTTGCCTACACTGACCCTAAATAATACAAGTACGCGATTTGATACTTGAAGATGTAGATGTTCTCTAATACACACAATCAAATAAAAGGCTGACTGTCAAAGAGTGAGTGTAGCAGCAGAGTCGAGTCCAGGGGAGATCAAGATTTCATTATACGAGTCCTAAAAACGTGTTTTATTATATTAAATTAGGACACGAGGGTAACACTTGCGTATAGTTCTAGCACTGTTGGTTTTAATGCGACAGTATCTATAGAATAGGCTTTCTTCTTTCCTAAAATATGGTTATAAATTTAAACCATAAAACCTATAGAACTCAATCACTCACAATACTAATTATAATCATCAAAGTGCAACTAGAGAGCAAAATATCCATAAATAGCACTGGCTCTATCAAGTAATTCCTCTAGCTAAAGCAGCGCAAGCAAGCTAGGACTCCCAATCCCATCTCTACAACCTGCCACAACTTTCAGGTGCACAACATGCACACAATACTGCGCCTTATATATATATATATATATATATATATATATATATATATATATATATATATATATATATATATATATACTGCGCCTTATATTGATATTTAGGTAAAAGCGCTGCAATAAGCAGGTTTTTTCCCAGCAGGCAGAGATTCCTAGCTCTTGCTCTGTCCTCAACTTGCATGTCGCTGCAAGCAACGTATAAATAAATAAATCAACTTTATTCCGATGTATTAGAGAGTACAGTATAAATCCATAGTACAAGAAATTGGGTTTTCAAAGAGACCGGCGTATAGAGACCGACCGACCGCTGTGTAACTGCTGTCGAATATACTTTATACTGAAAATTTATGTAGTTTAAGGGTTCTAACAGAGCTCACATTTGTAATGAATGGAAATGTGGCCTATGTAAAAACTTCACTAAATCAAAGCTCTTTGAATATTTTCACGTGATGGGAAATGTTAGTTAGCCAGCGCTCTATGAAGCCTCCTATCGTATGAAGTGGCAGTCGTAGTGGCCAAATACAGGTAGAGAAATACAGATATAGCTTTGAAAGTAGTTTTAATGTCAAAATATACACTATAATATGATACATACTTAAATCAATAATCATGAGCAACAGTATTGCCGTACTACTTCTCTCGATTTCAAGACATTTCTGAGCATATCTGGGCATATTTTCAGCCCAATTGACATGAATTTCAATGGCTGTTTTAGCCCTGCAGCGCTGTTTGTCTGTATCACGACCATACCACGCTGAGGTTTCTTTCAACGCTGATGAAATAGGCACGCCTTAGAAAAAAATAGAGCCTAACACACACCAAACATTTGTGTTAGACACAGGCCTAAATTTGGCAAACATTTTCTTAGACTTTGAAAGGGCGGAGTTGTTTCTAAACACCACGATCGGACTCGCATCACCAGGCAGCGATCAGCGTGTAAACAACCCGGGTGGAGGAGGAGGAGGTGTGTGTGTGTGTGGGGGCCGTGGTAGAAGCTGGTGGGAGGTAGAAATGTAGTAGGAGAGAGGGGGTAGCAGGTATGTGTGTGGAGGAGGTGTATGAGGGGAAAGGAGGTGTGTGTGGTGGAAGGAGATGTGTGTGGGGGTTAGGAGGCCTGTGCGTGATGGGGAGGTGTATGTGGGGGAAGGTGTGTATGTGGGGAAGAAAATGGACGAGGAGTTACTGGAGTGCCGTCTGAAGGTGTCCATCCAATAGTGCGATGAGGCGGACAACTTGAAACGAATTAATTTCTATTTTTCTGCCAAATCAATTGCTAAAATCAACGTAAAAAGTAAACACGCAACCTTGAAACACAAGCAAGTTTTCCCCAACAATAACTAAAAATAATGCACGCAGTACAGAGATAAGCCTAAATAATAA
>VCRD01005065.1:19855-36077 GCA_006783055.1 Trinorchestia longiramus
GTAATGGGTTGCAGCAGTTGTAGTGAGTTACAGCAGTTGTAGTGAGTTACAGCAGTTGTAATGGGTTGCAGCAGTTGTAGTGAGTTACAGCAGTTGTAGTGAGTTACAGCAGTTGTAGTGAGTTACAGCAGTTGTAGTGAGTTGCAGCAGTTGTAATGGGTTGCAGCAGCTGTTGGAAAATATAACTAATTTTAACTTGGGGGTAGATAGCACCGACAGAAGCAAAGAAATTGTTAAACAAAATATGAATTAATTATTTTCTGAGAAAAAAATTTGTAGAAAATGCTTTCCAACTGTTTGGTAAATCACATTATACACGAAATTACCTACGAAATCTCGTACAAAATCTCGTACGAAATCTCGTCCGTAGGAAATCGAGCACGGATGGCAGACGCATGAAATTAATTAAGGTAACACGCGTTACAAACTCCATGGTGACGCGTCACCCTTCAACACGCTTGGAATGCTGGAGACTGTGGACTGCACAACCCTTCCTTTCATATCCAATTGCACTGAAGTTCATGAGTAATCCGGCCGAGGATTAAAGCTAAATCTAGCCTTCCCATCAATAAATCTGACCCATCCTCTTACTCGACACTCTTCACAGAGCTCGAGGGGATGTCCAGCTGGATATCTCCAGTGTACACCCTGTGACTGGATATCCCCTGTGTACACCCTGTTACTGGATATCCCCTGTGTACACCCTGTGACTGGATATCCCCTGTGTACACCCTGTTACTGGATATCTCCTGTGTACACCCTGTTACTGGATATCTCCTGTGTACACCCTGTTACTGGATATGCACTACATAAGCCCTATCACTAGATATCCACTGTGCACGTCCTGTCACTGGATATCCACTGTGTACGTCCTGCGACAGGATATCTACCGTGTACGTCCTGTCACTGGATATCTACCGTATACGTCCTGCCACTGGATATTCACTGTGTACATTCCGTCACTGGATATCCACTGTGTACATTCCGTCACTGGATATCCACTGTTTACGTCCTGTCACTGGATATCCACCGCGTACATTCCATCACTGGATATCCACTATCAGTGTACATCCTTTTCTAGACTCATCCTTTTTTTAGCCAACTCGCTCTAGTTTTGATAGTTGAATCGCTTCCATTATTTGGCTATGCTTATTATTTTTAGTTCCGACTCAGATGAGATAAGATCCCAGTATTTAAAATAAGATAACAAGATCCTGACTCATAAGATTCCAATATTTAAGATTAGGCAACATAAGATCCACAATTTAAACATAATAAATTCCCCCTATTAGGGACAAAATAACGAAACATCCCAATTTAGATAGAATTAAATCCCAATTTTTAAAACGAAATATCATAAAGCTTTCAAGTCAGAAAAAATCCCAATATTCAACATAAGATAACACAAGATCCCCAATTTATAAAGGATCCCATTATGTAAGATAAGATGTCATTATGAGACTGCCTTGATAGCCCAAAAAACTTGTTGATATCACCAGGCTTGTGCTGGACGGAATATTTTTAAAGAACATAATTTCTATTACTCTACCTACTGTGATGTACTTGCTTTCTGTTAATGCAAGTTGAAAGCTATTTAATCAGACTCACGAAAATTTAACTAAATGCTCAACAAATAGATGAACTACAAAGTTTGATTCATTCCAAGTCTAGGAACATAAACTCCAAATTGTTTTGAAGTTCAAATTTTCTAAATGTGAACTGCTATTTTCTTTCTATGATCGTCTGCATTTTCATTCACATTTTCTACCCTTGTTTATGGAAACTTTCCTTTCTATTAGCAAGCTGAACTTTGACAGCGCTTGTCAGTAACAAAATCAAAAAGAACAAAGCAGCAGAACATGAAAAACATTCAGTTTACATCACAGAACTTTGAGAAACGGAGGTTAAGTTCAGCGAAAAGTAGTTGGATTTGAAACAAAATGGGGAATAAGCCTTTGGAAAACTCGAGCTAGTTTCCTATACCCGAGTTCTCTTTTAATTGTTCGTGTTTGCGTAGTTGTTCATTTTAAAGGTGAGCCTTCGAGGCCACATCAATAAGTTACTTGCTGTGCGCTACAACGGCCGCATTTTGTTTCTATGATTCTGGAGTAAAAATGCTCTAGAAAAGCCATAAAATTCGGGAAAAAGTACGTGCTGTCTGAAAAATTAGCTGTGAATTTTCTTGCCTGTTATAGAAAAACTTATTTCTGAAACGATTTTTTTCATACTTTTTTGAAAATATCAATTATCCCTACGTACCGTAATGAAGAAAAAGTAGCAATGACAGCTAAAAATGCCTAAAAAACAAATGTTTCACATTTGCAAACGGCATAAAGGACAGGTACTGGTACAGGCATATTAAATAAACATCTCTATTACTACTTTATCTTGTGTATAATAACATCAGACTCAGCAACAATAATAGTGAAAAATTATGCATTCGAGCATTTTACTTCCACTTCAGAAGTACAATATGTGTACTCGTGACCACCTGCGTGCATCTACTGTGACTATCATTATCATCACAACAGCTATACATGTAAGAATAGAATGAAGTGATAGAAACAAACCTTTTGGCCCATTCTTGGGTTGGTACCCAAGTCTCATGCCGTAATTCTAGCCGCCGATGGTCATACACAAACCGACCACGGCGACAGCGGCCTCGAACCCGGGTATTCCCGCATCGCAAGCGGGTTTACTCACCAGTCGACCAAGCTGATCGTAGATACATGTGTGGGTCCTTAATAAGCATCTAGACATACATGCGCACACACACACACACACATGTGTTTGTGTGTGTGTGTGTCTGCAGGAATTTGGTTCCTTCAAGCATTTTCCTGTGAGTCGCAAAGACTTTTTAGTCGTCCTCCCTTGCTGCAGGAGGCCATTTGGCAGCACCAGGGCGTGACAGAGCTCCCTCGGGTCTCCTTTGCTGAGCCTCTGACTCGAATTTCAAGTGCATCACGTCTTTCCATGTCTATTGTACGTCTTACCATGTCTGTTGCATGTCTTCCCACGTCCATCTTATAGAAGTTCCAAGTACATCCAGTACAATTTCCATGGCACCTGGTGTGTAGAAATGTATTGCTCCAGGCCCACTATTTTTCTTTCTTTTTGGTCTTCTGAGCAACATTTAGACCAGCACTTTCAGAAAAAAGGAAACCTTCTCTTCTGAAATATTCAGCGCACTCTGCTATAAAATGTTGAGGTCACTCACGTCGCAAAGCTTCGTTCGATTCTATGCACGCACAACGTGAAACGCGAACTGAAATAAAATAATGCTAGAAAACATTTTACGTGTTTCTAAAAGTTTGTGCCTTCAAATGAGACGCTTCGCACCACAAGGACGGAGATGCCAACAGCTAAAAAATCAGTTTTGTACGGTACCGAAATCTCAGAGCAGAGCTTGATTTTAGTAGTTAACCTATAAAATGAGACTAACAACACATTGATAGGTACATAATCATATAATGGGATTTCCATCCTGCAAACCTATGGCGGATACTCAAAACTTGTTTTCGGCATCTTCGCCATTGTAGCACGCAACGCTTCGTATGTACTGCACATATGCAGATTACCTTTCAAGAATATACGTAAGCGAATAAAACTAATTTTCGTCAAGAAATTTTTCAAAAGTTCATTGTGACTTCAAAGCTTCATACGTCTCATAAATACTGGCGTCTTTTTTGGTTGAACAAGAGTATTTGCTCTTTCTGGAAACAGCTGAAAATAGTTGGTGCAGAAAGAAACAAAGTTTAAGCATTTAACTCGTACATTATACTTTCAGTGTTACACATATGTTACAAAAGTACAAAAAACAAAATCAAACATTAATTTCCCGAATATTTTCTGGAACATTAATACAGACTGTGCACCGACTGTTCCCGACCAAAGCGTGTAAATACAATTGTGCTGTCCAACTTGAGCAGTATTTCATTTAGTAGAAATTTATTGACGCATGTGCCTCGGAATCAAAAGAACTATTTTTGATATTTGCTTCAACTCAAAATACCCCCAAATAAAAAATCCCAACCCAATAAAGTGATTTGAATTACAAGCTAATTGTTCACAAAGTACATATTAAAAATTCAAAAATGGTCAATACAATTTCGGAATAAGAATTTCTCCCGCTTAGTTCCTATTCAGTATTTTTTTGAAGATTCTTTTGCATCTTTTCGAACGATCAAAAACGAGGCTCTGTAGCAAAAACTTTCCATAATATAATTCTGTGTGTAGGATTTGATGACGTTACAGTAGTGTGGCTGATCAAGAAAGGTCAGGAGTTTGTGCTTATTGAGAGCACGAATAGAGGACGAGTTCTCACTTTTGACGAGATATCGAGCTGGGTCGATCGAAGGTGATTTTCAGCATGTATAGATGCATTCAAAAAATAGATTGCAAATTCAACCAGTTTGAGTTATTTGCATGCTAGATGACATGGGTTCATAAACTGGGGTACATGTAATGTCTGAGGGAGAGTTAGTATATCCCAACGCAGTCGTGAGATGGATATCATTGCCATGTTACACTATAAACTGTATCTTATACAAAGCATTCACATGCGTGCTGTAATAGCATTCTGGCTTAGATCGTTTCTCCAAAACTTGGAGGTCAATGGAGACCTCTGACCCCCACAGGGGCTTCGTAGGAGGAAAAAGTTAAGGAACCTCTGGCCCTAAATTTCGGCTGTCGTCTCACGCTGACGCGTTTAAAGTTCTGGTGCTGACTCATTTCTGACCCTTATGTATGAGGATCTGAAACTAAGATCCCTTTTTTTCAGTGAGATCTAAATTTTACAAGAGATATTTTCCTCGCGCTAGAAGAAAATAATAATGTACACACACTGGGTCATCCAGATAAATCGTGTCTGCAATCCGGAGTTGATGACTATGACTTCGAGCCAGGCGTGTGAAACTCACACCAATTACTGCTTGTTGTGTCGCGAGTTTTGTTTGCATTTGTCCTTCATCAACGTAAAGCCATAAGACTGGTAAAACATTTAGCTATATGGGAGTTAAATCACACAGCTATAACCCAAACTTTAATGCAAATTCGCGCAAGCATCCCCGTCAAACCGTTCAGTGTCTGCAAGCGCCCTGACGAGTTTGCCCATGACCAAAGAGTTACCAATTGGTGAAGAAGTGATAAAATTCGAATAACCCGCTTTCTGGCCGGCCTCAAGAGAAGCACCAAGACCAACACAACAGCCCTACTCTCAAATTGGCCAAGTGGAGGACTGTCAGCAGGTCAAAATTTCACAGAGCCATCGAGGATCTGAACCGTACATCTTACTCGCAAGGTAGGAGACATCTTCCAACCAGCGAGATAAAGAATATTCGTTTGGAGAGCTGCAAGTTTTCCCCGAATTAACGAGAAGCAGGTTCTTCTATGATAAGGCTTTTACAGTCAATAGAACTTCTGAGGCGCACAACGGCTGTTAGATTGCCTTCTCGAACTCCGACGTTGAACACACGCTGGTGACAGAGGAACTGGTCAACGTCATTATCCTCAACGTGGTCCCCTGTAACATGGACGTCCTAACTCACTTCTTCTCTAACCACGAGAAAGTGAACAGTGAGGTTTATTTTAACGTTCCTTTGGCTGAAATCATCCTACTGATAAAAATAACAAGGCTGCAGGTAACGAGTATATCTTCGAGCAGGACTCAGCTCCGCTCATGACGTTCAAGACGAATTTATTCATGAGGTGCGTGGTGCCATTCTGATTTTTGACCATCAAACTCACCAGACTTGAGCCCTTTGCATTACATTTTTTGCGAGTAAATTCGAGCTCAGGCTTGTGCACAAACACACTACAGAGTTACGGCGCTCAAATAGGATATTAAAAAGGCAATGAGCTCTTTAGATAAAGAGGAGATTATCCTCGCGGTGGTTAAGTTCCGCCATCGTATGGAAGCTATAATCATGGCCAAAGGCGATCATATTTAATGATAATTTAGTCCTCCTTGTCTGGTGAATATAGTGACAGAATTTCAAATATCAGTCTTCATTATTCCTTGAGATTGTTCTAGTTCATTGATTGTTCTAGTTCATGAACTTAATTTCTCAACGTTGAGAAATTATAAAAGATATTCCTTCGACATATTATGGTTTGAACAGAATTGCTACAATTGTAGAAATTCATTTGGTTGATCCTGTACGTAGAATATCCAGACTGCCCTGCAAACATCTTTGACTGTCGATCTTGCAATCGCACCTTTGGCTCCAGAGAGAAGCTGTTCTCAATTGCCATCATTTACGCTAACAAGCGACAAACACGTCCGTGTTTGCTGTTTGACTTGGAGACGAGCAGCGCTGGAGAGCATCAAAAGCGAATAGTAAATGAGAAGAGAGGGTTCTCGAGCGGCCGTGCAACCGAACACCAAGAAACAGACCCACGAATGCCAAGGAACAGAAGCACGAAAAGCTAAGGGCTTCCCTCGCAAATATTTACTTGCTGTAGAAAAACATTACTTCAGCTGTCCGAGGAAAAAATGCCAGAAAGTTGTTGAGACCATTTTTTTAGAAGCTGCTTCTTCGCAATTATACGCAGTCTCGTTTTGAGTGTCAAAAAATCCTCTATTGTGCCTTGGTTTTCGAAGAAAAACATACTCGTATAGTTGACGGGTAAATAATGTTAGTCTGTAGTATATTTTCCCTTATTTTCTACCTATCTGTAGGTGTAGCAGATGCAACTTTCTAAGAGGCCTCAATTAGATAAATATGTACAGGACCATTTAGTATAAAACGAAGGATGGACTCAAAACATGTCCACCATATCTAAAAGGGTACCTTACATCAGAGACTTATCCTTAATTCCATACCATTGAATACCCTCCTTAAGGAAATGGAACTGGCGAGAGAAAATAAAATAGAATGAGGTGCCTAACATCTATATTCCCTACCTTATATAAGTTTTAATTATTTGATACGAATATTGGTTGCATACTTCATACGAGTAACATTTAGTTATAAAATTCAAGAAGAAATAAAGCTTAATAAGTTACAAAACACAATTAGTACTAAATGTTAATAACCTTCGCTAGAAAGTGTTTGCCACTTACTATACACAAACCTGCAGTAATGAATTGAGAACCATATATTTTCGCATACTCCATTGCAATTGATATTATAACTAATACTATTTATTATTATAACTGTCATTATTACTAATTATTTAACCTCGATGTTAATGTTACTTTTAATTATTGGCAGAGTTACCATTAAAATTATTGATAATATCTTATCACTATTATTTCTATAGTTTTTCCTACTGCTGAAATGATAACTATCACTATTAGGAGCGAGTAATAATGTAAAAATCCAAGTATTATTGTTTAATTGGGTGTGAAAATAACACTATTATTAATTCAATTTTTCCAACCCATCAATTGGACCTGTTCACAGTCCCTTTAGAAACAACATAAACGTTAAGTTTATGAGATTCACTAGACCCGTTATTCTGATTTTTACCAGACCGACTAGACCCGTTATTCTGATTTTTTACCAGACCCACTAGACCCGTTATTCTGATTGTTTACCAGACCCACTAGACCCGTTATTCTGATTTTTTACCAGACCCAGTAGACCGATATCCTTTCCAGACCTCACTGCTCAGAAATCTGGGCAGGCTGCTTCTTTCCCACGGATTTAAATCCTTCTCGCAGATTTAAAATCTTTCCCACGGATTGGCACGTATTTAAATACCCATAATCTTCTTGTCGTTAGGCTCTTTCAAAATTTTCCTTTGAAAAATTTTGTGATATTTTATTTTTTCAGCTGAATTTTACTGTAAAAATTATTGGCCCATCTGAGTCTCAGCGATCTAAACACAGGGCTCTGATCAAGAGAACATTTCTAATTTTTTATGAAAGAAAATCTAATTGTTGCTAACATTTGCAATTCATCCATGTCCCACAGCTGAAATACCATATAACGATGCCTAGTGTCAAAATCTACTCTATTTTTTCATTAGTTAATACCTGAAAATCAAGTGTGTCTTTCATTATAGGTATTGTATTTTTTCTCGATGTATTTTATTCCACAGCGAGTTGTGTGAAATCATTGAACACACTTGTACTTCTTGTAGAAGTACATAACAGTAGTACATACAGGATGAAAGGAGAAAATGCTTGTTTCATGCACAGTATACCAGCGCTAGCACGTTATGTATTACTGATGTTCATAGAGCACAGCCCGCAATCTCACAGCTACGCAGGAGGTCGTCACTTTCTCCAGCAAACGCGATCGATTAAAGCTTTTATAAGGGCAATAATTTGAAACGCTCCATTATCCTGGCCTGAGATGGAACGCCGTTCTCGACGCTTGTGCAGTTCCGATTAGCATTTGGAGGCCTGGGGCTACGATCATCAGACGCAGGCCGAGGGGAGGCAGGGAAACATCACAGCTAAGAACAGTGGCATTTCTAGTTCTCTAAAGAAATTATAGGGAACCTGTGACTATATTACTATGCGTTGATTATAGAGTTTAGAATTTTATTTGTTTGCACAAGAACAGCCGAGAAGAGAAAGCTTTAACTCTAGGAAAAAAGGGGGTGCAGCTTCCAATACCCCCTCCTCCCCATATCAGTTTCGCAGCCGAGCTTTTGGTTTCAGAAGTCCATTACGGTGGGAGTTTGGGACGCAATGGCAGGGAGTTGAGCGATATTGCGTTTTTGATGGCCCTGCTAATTGCGATTTTGAGTTTCCATTTGGCCTTTATGAACTCCTGTTCAATACGATGTTCTAAAGTTCACAACTCGCCTACTAGGAGTTGAATTGCAAAAATTACTGGTCTGTTTAGCAGTGGATTGTTCTCAGAACTTCATCAGTTAGGGAAAAAATGAATTAACTAAACGGAGTCTGTATCCTGACAGAGATGTCTGTCTTACACAGACACACATGGGCAAATTGCAGACTAAAGGACGTGGTCCTTCAGCGTGTTCTAAGAGAAATTAGCTTTTATCGAGAGGTAGGTGAACTTAGTAAATTCTTAAATATTAAAAAAAAAAATTCAAAGTGGTGTGGCTTTGAAAATCCATTCTGACTTTGTGCTCTAGTTGCATAGTTCGACGGTCGTCATTTTTGACTTTACATTCTTTTTAAAGAAATTCCTAATAATTATTTCGAAAAATTACTTATTGAACTCAATATTTTTTACTCGTGCACTTCTTAGTCTATAATTATTTGATTCGAAAAAATCTCCCTCGGTATATAATGCATTAAAATTCATTATATTTACGAGCATTATATGAACGCATGAACTGCTCCTTCACTGGGCGATACTCAAGAGAAACTTGCCCACGTTCTTGTCATTCTCGTAACTATGACTACATGACCATGACTGTGGGACCATGTGTTTAACCATGAACATAAATATGAGTATAACCATGACTATGACTATGGGATCATGACATTAACCATGAGCATAAGTATGAGTATAATCATGACTATGACTATGGTTTTGCCAACTGATTCTGGTGTGAGACACAGTAGCAATAATGACTGATTGCACTTCATCTTTAGCTCGATAATATTTCCTGTGACACGAAAATTTTGAGTAGATGATAATAGACAAGACTATCTAATTATGATAGACAAGTCTATCGATGAATAGACAAGCCTACGTAAGAATAGACAGGAATATCTAATAATAAAAAAGATTATCCAATCAGATAATATTTAGGTATAAAATATTTGCGAGATAAGTTTTGACTATTCTATAATGAACAAAATTATATTTAACGACTCAGAAACAGTCTGGAAATTTATCAAAGTATGAAACACTATGCGATACTTGACGAACCGTCTTGTCAGACCCAATATTTGACAGGACACAGCGTCTGACAAGACGTCAGGACAGTACGTGACGGTGCACTGTCTTTAAAACGCATTTTGCCAAACAGTGTTCGACAGAACACTATGCTCTACTAGACAAAAGCCTGTCTGGACAGCATGTGACAGGATCTGTCAGCAACACACCCATCACCTACACAAGCACCAACACAATCCTACAACAAAGACATCACTTCAACGGCGCCCTTAGAGGCACGTGACCGGAAGACCTCCTACAGAAGGTAGTAACTGACACCCTTGTTTCTGCAGGAGGTCTTCTGAGTGACCTTAGTAGAGCCACGTGATCTCCAATACTCGCAGTATTATTCTTAATAAGATATTATTGATTTATTCTCATGGACGCCACTGATATTACTACCGTTTCGATGAATATTACTATTACTAAGAGAACGATGGCATAAACATAATGCAACAACATTATTAATAAGAGTATTTATATCATAAATACTATTAACATAATTATTGTATCAAAATTATTCGTATATGCTCTTTTGTAGTGTCTTTATTATCATTCTTTTTACATCTACTATAATCCTTTTCATTTTTTCAATTTAATATTTTTTGCATGAATATCTATTTTTTATCTTGTTATTAATATTCCTTTGTCAGTTACTTATTAGAAATTCTTTATTAATATTATTGCACTTATTACCGTAATTAAAAATCATCATTATTGTTACCTCTTTTTAATCAATGTTTGCATGACCATCGTTACTGTCATTTAAATATGACATGGCCGCACAACTTAAGTCCCTGCTGTCAAGTAAGGAAGCAATTAAAGTTCAATTGACCCAACTTTACTAAATGCAACTAAAGTCCTAACAGCACAGCCCGCTACAGCCAGCAAAAATAATTGTCCCGATTACATGAAAATTTGAAAGGAGCCCAAAAAAGGCAGAGAAACATGGGAATAAACACGCTTGAGCCTTGTTACTTTGCTCATATTTTTGAAGCTTCAAAGGTATTAATTGAATTGAAAATAATATTGTCAGTGTCTAAGCGTATTTCTTGAATAAAAGAAATTTCTTGTTACTTGTAAATGAAACTATAAGAAGAACGCAGAATGTTATACGGAACAGCAACCATTACACTGGATCACTATACCATACTCTTAATGAATTAGTTATATTGATAAACACATCTGAAGAAATGACACATCAGTCTGATCAAGTGCTCGTGCATTCGAATTATCGAAACTCACTTAATTGCTTCAACATTTAATTTAAAGGAATTGTTCCTTTAGATTAATAAATCTAATTAATTTCATTATTAAGATTTTGACTTGGACCTAAATTAAAGACTACAGTCAGACCCCGATCTTTGTCAACATTAAAGTTATAATTTAGGACTTGAAGAGCTTATACATATGTGTAGAAAATATAAATAAAAATGACTAAAATAACGTGTAAATCCAGATATTAATGAACGAATACTCCAAAAACACTGCAAATAGAGAATCATAGAAATTATGAGTGAAAATAATGAGGTGTGAGTGCACACCATCGCTTTGGTCTCCCGGGTTTAAGTTACTGAAGAATATGAGGGAGAAAAATAATGTGACGGAACAGTGGAGGCAACCACAGAATTCCGGCTTCACTATTTCGCTTGACAAGATACTTGAAAAATCCGTATCCATGATACATGAAATACGCTCGATGTTAGAATTTATTTCTGAACGAAGCCTTCAGGAAAAACTGAAAGAATCTGGATAACGCATATATACTTGTCAAACTTGCCGTCAAACACTTGTCAAACTTACCGTCAAACACTTGTCAAACTTGCTGGCAAACACTTGTCAAACTTTATAGTGCCTGGAGCTAGAGCTTTGATGTTCGATGTAACAAAGATACTGCGTGGCACACAGTACAGTTTTTAAATTACTATCTTTATTACGGAAGTTGATGAATTATTACGAAGAAGCACTAAGTATGAGGAGCTTTTACTGAAGACATTTTAATGATTCTGGAAATTATTTCCAGAATTTTGGCAAACTTTTCAGGAAACTAATATCCTTCATTTAAAAGTTAATCATTCATAGAATTTATTTACATCACAATTGAGCGTCATTATGCTACGTATAATCACCATTACTGACGTCACCTTTTTTCCCAGTTATCAGACATTTATGAAAAGGTTTACTATTCATTCCACGTATTTCCTGCGTTTATGTGAGCAAAATTTTACAATTTGTTCCTTACTGAGTTTTCCCCAGTCATTTAAGGTGCCTCAAGGTGAATTGTTTTAGTAAAAAGGGTTTTTTGAAAATAAAATTAAGTGCCTTTAATCTTTACCTCTTCCTGGGACCTGCCCTCAGTGAGACCTGCCCTCACTCCTCAGTGGGACCTGCCCTCACTCCTCAGTGGGACCTGCCCTCACTCCTCAGCGGGATCTGCCCTCAGTGGGACCTGCCCTCACTCCTCAGTGGGACCTGCCCTCACTCCTCACTAGGTCCGCTCTTCGAGGAGCCTCATTCTTTTATGATAAGGTGATGGCAAGTCGTTCGATCTGAGGGAGGGAGAGGGAGAGAGAAAGAGAGGGAGAAGGAGAGAAAGAGAGGGAGAAAAAGAGAAGAGGAGAGAGTTTGAAGTGAGATCGAGAATTCCTTATGTAAAACTATATGTATTCGTTCGCTTTGGGCTCCAGAGGGAACGTTCGTGAATTTCTTAAGGAAAACTACGCCTTCAGATGCGCTCTAAGATCTAGAAGGAATGTGCGTCATTTCGGAATGAGAAACTATGTCTTTTAGCGCTGCTTTAGGCTCGAGAGGAAACGTTTGTGAATTCCTCAAAGAAAACTAGTAGTCTACTATACAAAAACTAGTATTCCGTGGGCCTGCAAAGGGAATGCTCATACATTTTTGATGGAAACCAAGTCTCACAGTTTGCTTTAGACTACAGAAGGATCATTCGTGATTTCCTTAAGGGAAACTACGTCTTTTCGTTCGCTTTCGGTTGCAGAGGGAGCGTTTACTCGTACGGTAAAACGTGGCTCCTAAGTTTTCGGTGTAATTCACCGTTCTAAACTTAAATGGAAGCTCTTGAACAGCAGCTAAAGTTAGGCTCCAGCATTCGCATGCAAATTGCAAGGTCTGACTCCTGAGGAAATTGGAGAAACTACAGACACGGAGACTCGGAGACATTTCTCATGTGGACAAAACGTTACAAAGCTTCCCTGCGCGAATGCCGAAATGCGGCCAAGAACACAAAATGTTTTCCTAAAAATGCAACCAGGGAAAACTTTCTAAAGTGCTCTTGAACATTTGTTCCGTGACATTTTAGTTATATTTCTAAGTATTTTCAATTTTGACTCGAGTTTTATAGTTTTCGTTCTAGTATGGGAGAAAATTATTTCACTAAATACAGAATAATGTTCATATGCATTGGAGATGTCATTTATTTGTCAGTTGCGTCCATAAACATTGGAGTAAATGAACATGTTTATAGTAGCAGATGTATGTTACATCTGTACGCTGTTTAAATGCCTTAATTTGAAAACTTGTACGCCGTAGTAGGTGTATCTTACATCTAGGCTTCAATAAAAAACACTTCTGGTATTAACCTTACAGTGAACACAAACCAATCTTGTTGCCAATGGCAGAAGAAAATTTGATCTACAAAGCAGGAAAGTTCACACACAACACCATTCAGTAAGTTTGATTTTTCTAAGACAACTTGAGCATACCTTTCACACTGAATCAGAGTCATCATTTAATTTACATATACAACACGTGGTCATCATTTAGTCATCATACAACACATGATTTCAGAACGTTCCTGTACGAAGCTAAAGACCCGTTAAATGAAATAATCAAGCTACGACTAATAACAATGTCATTAGCCTTATATTCAATCTTGTATAAAATCTACGGCGGTCACACAGCTACTTTCAAATATTCAAGTGTTTTAAAGTACCGCCTTTTCTAAAGTGTAATCTTTAAAATAAATTTGTAATATATTTTCTTTGAATGCCTTTTTTGGAAAATATATCCATATACAACTTTAATTTGAGTATAAAATGTTTTACAATTAAACAAGAGCCTAGATATCATTAAAATAAGACTCATTAATGACATTCTAACAGTCTAGGGAGAGGTTATGGATAGTTACGCGCAATTCTGAATCCTGTTAACGTAATTCATTCGTGTGATAACTTTTAGTAGGAACACTTATGATTGTGCATAAGCAAGTACGTATTTAAAAATGACTTTACATGTTAAAACAAGTTTTACTGGGTAAATCATGTAGGCACCTCGCTGTAGTTGAAAGATTAGCGGAAAAAAATTAAAACGTACCAAAATTTGGTGTAAATTCTTTTACTACAGTTACCAACCGTGGTGCTCAAACGAAGTAAATAGATAATTATAAAGAAATGCCTAAAAACTGTAAAATCCAACTGATTTACTTCTAGAATCGCAAAATGCACTTCCCAGAAAGTAATTAAAAAATTATAATCTGTATCAATGACATGTCACCTACAAAACTGTGTGAATGATATCAATGAAGCCACCTCCTGAAAACATCAACATCTATTGCCATTTAACTAACACCAAGAACACTTACACCCCACTGACACCTGCTTTTTTCCAGTACCACATCCACCAACACCTATCTTCTGTCTCATACCACCACAACACACCACGACCATACACCACAACCACTACAACACACCACAACCACTACACCACAAACACCACCACCATACACCACAACCACTACAACACACCACAACCACTACACCACAACACACCACCACCATACACCACAACACACCACCACGCCCCGTTGAGAGTTTCTGTTCAGTGTGACCAGATTACGGAGTGCTGCACGGTCTGCAGGAGGGAGTGGTGAGGGAGTCGGGCTTCTGTAAGGACTTTGGTACGCTGGGACCTCGGTCCACTAGAGCACAGGTACTTGATAGCTCATTACCTAGATTAGAGGTACCCGAAGAAGTGATACCGTCCATGAACCCTACCGCAGTCTGAGAGGAAATTCCCATTTTTTTCGTGGTTTTGAATGAGGTGTTTGTTAAACACGGCTTTCTGTTGCCGTAAGTTACAGGATGCGGAATCGAATTCCTTTGTGGGATACGGAAACGAAACCCTTATCGGGATAGGGAGAGTAGCTGGAAAAAGGAGTGGAAAAATTACCTATTTTGTTTACTTCAGGGTCTGACAAAATGTAACTGTTTGTTATACCCTGTTCAAATATGTCGTTGAATTCTCAGTGTTTTAAGTCTATCACCTGATGAAATCTTCCTACCTCCCTACCTACTGATCTCCTACCTTCTTACCTACCAATCATCCTATCTACAATCGCTACCAATCTTCCTACCTTCCGACCTACCAATCTTTATCTTCTTAGCTATCAATCTTCTTACCTACCAATCTCCTTCCTCCTAACTACCATCTTTTTACCTATCAATCATCTTACCTTCTTACCCACTAATCTCCCTCCATTCCTACCAAACAATTTCATCAATACATTTGCTTATCGATAGCCTGGAATTTATTGAGGACGTTGGATCACTTGACAGATTTTGTAAGTGTAGAAAATTCCCCACAATTTGTTTGTTAAAAGACGAGGCTGCATACTGACGCACGTACAGGTACGTCAGGTGGCAGTGCCTGTTTACATGATGTGTGTTGTGTGAACAATTGTTAGGGTCATGTCTTATTGCTGGAAGTATGACAGATCTTTATAATGTTAGAGTATGATACAGGGTACAGTAACAAAACTTCCTTTTTTGCC
This sequence comes from Trinorchestia longiramus, assembly GCA_006783055.1. Taxonomy (NCBI): domain Eukaryota; kingdom Metazoa; phylum Arthropoda; class Malacostraca; order Amphipoda; family Talitridae; genus Trinorchestia; species Trinorchestia longiramus. Next base: position 35,456 of record VCRD01005065.1, read on the forward strand.
TTTCAAAAATATATGGAAAATGGAAGTTATGTGGCTGTACTTTGTATAACGCTTGCATATGAAATAAAGCTAGAGTATGATATAACGCTCGTTTGATATAACGCTATAGCATGATATAACGCCAAAAATAACGTCAAAACGAAATAACGTGTTCTCAGTTGACCTTGAAACAAAATACAACACAAATGGAATCACTGCATACAGATTGATTTTTATCTTAAAAAAAATAACAACCATTTTTTATTTGAACTCAAACTTATCGGAACGTGCACGTATGAGAGCACGTAGTGCATGACGTGTACAACATCTCAGAGCAGGTATAACATACGAGCGGAATTTCTCATTCCTGAACATTTCACGTTTTAATATAAATACTTAACTTCTGTTACGTGTCTGTCCTTTGCTTCCTTTGCTTTCTGGGTCAACAATAAACAAATTACTATGAATCAAACTCGAAACTTGAAGACTCGAGACTTGAAGACTCTAGACTTGAAGACTGGAGACTTGAAGACTGGAGACTTGAAGACTCGAGACTTGAAGACTCGAGACTTGAAGACTCGAGACTTGAAGACTCGAGACTTGAAACTCGAGACTTGAAACTCGAGACTTGAAACTCGACACT
>VCRD01005066.1:9047-25324 GCA_006783055.1 Trinorchestia longiramus
TCAAATACTGAAATACTTTTAAAACACGTAAAATCATGGTACGAACATGCAGCAAAATTAATGGTACATTGATGTTCCTTCACCGCGTGAAGAACATGCTTGACGAAAAAACTAGATTATTAGCTATCCAATCTTTGGTGTTATCCCACTTTGACTACTGTGACTTGGTCTGGGGAAATATACCTAAAAGTCTTCAAAAAGAGCTACAGAAATGTATGAATTTTGCTGCTAAAGTAGTATGCAAAGGAAATTTCAGAAAGAACGATCATGCAACACCTTTCATGGAAAAGCTTAACTGGACCCCGATAGAACAAAGACTACTCATTCACAAGGTCAAATATGTATTTTCCTCTCTATATCGCCCTCAAAATTCTGCCAACTTTGTTAAATTCTATCCACCCACTACCAAGGGTGTGAAACCTGATCGAAGACACGATGTTAACATCAGTTTCCGCTCGTCCGATGCTGGACAAAGGGCTCTTTCAATTTCAGGTGCATTGCTTTAGAATAAACTGCCCACGCATATGAAGAAAAATCAATCAATTAAAAATTTCAAAAAAACGTGACACAACATTTTTGCATATCAATGTAGCAAACAAATACAGAAATCTTAGCTCCTATGCATGATTAAACAAAATTACCTTAGTAACGAAACATGCTCCATATAAGTGTCTACCATGTGTTTGTGTCACACAACTTAAGTATAAACTGAAATAGAGCTAACAATATTCAAACGAAACATACGTGAATGTCAAACTTGTGCTATAATTCCTCAGCTCTGAAGTCAAATCGACTAATTTCATTTTATCAAAAACCGGGATGTTTTATACTTTTTACTTTTTTTGTTTCTGTTATATTTCAGGCTTATAAATTGGTGCTTTTTAAACCTGATAAACGTTAACATGTTAGAAAGGTTCAATTTTTATAGAGCACAAAAAAAATTCTTGATCGAAAATAAATTGTGTTTTGCCTAAAACTAAATAGAATTTTATATGAATTAGTGTTTACTCTTCAGATTATTCTTCTTCCGAGGCATTTAGATGTATATATACATATGTATATATATATATATATATATATATATATATATATATATATATATATATATATATATATATATATATATATATATATATATATATATATATATATATATATATATATATACGTGTGTGTGTCTGTGTACGTATATGTATATATATTTAGATATATGTATATATAGCCTATATGTAATCTTTTACGTTATTTTTTTACTTATCGAATGCATAATCAAAAAATTTATCTGTCAATGTCAGTAATTGCTTTGCTACAATAAGTGATTGTGAAACCTCAGAACTTTAGTCTACTACAGCTTTTCTTATCTATATCAACATCTAAGTATTGAAAATTTGACACATTCACTGTTATATTTTATTTTTTTACTTTCTTTCTCTGATATGTAACGCCAGTTCATATTAAACACGATGTTTACAGATAACTGTAATAATGATTAATTTAAATTGATCATCAGCAAGCTATACCATACGGTCAACCAGTAATTAGAAATTATAATTTCAATTTAATAACAATCACAACTTTATGTTTTAAGGTTTTGCTCTCATAATTTTCTTTTTTCGGTCTTTCTCGGATGTTAAACATCCAATTCAGTTAAATGTAATGATGTCAAGTCTAATCTGTACCTAAAATGCGTATAATACTACCACGTCAGAATTTATATGTATCACCAATGATTACCTCTTAAGTCATCATTGAAAAAGCGAAGTTTCATTTGTTTCCCCATGTATATTTAACGTTCATTGCGTGATGTGAATGTTTACGTATACCCGTAGATACTGTTGATCTATCATCTATGATACTATGCATAGAATACCTACCACTTAAGGATTTTATGATAAGGCATTTTTAAAAACCAATGCTGTTACATTTCTTATGTACCAACTTTATTGGAAAAATATACGTTTCTGTTTGTTTGTTTGTTTGTAACTACACACTAAACGGAATTTTAGGCCTGGAAGACTAGACATTGATTATGCAATTTTGTGACCGGATTTATTTCTCTCCGAATTTATGACTAGACGCTAATTTTATTACCCAACTCTAATTTTGTGACTAGATTCTAATTTTGTAATTTTGTGACAAAGCAATAATTTTGTAATTTTGACTAATCACTAATTTCGCGATTTTGTGACCAGACAAAAATTCTGATATTTTTAAATTAGTAATTAATTTTATGATTTTGCAACTAGGCACTAATTTAGCAAATTCGTGACAAGGCACTTATTTCGTTGACAGATGAGTCTAGTGTTGTTTGTTTTATGGAAACTTGTGCGGCATATGTCTGAAACAAAAAATAAAAAATAAACAGAGGCCACCTTTGAACTCGGTCATCTTTAAACTTGCATGCCAAACCTCGTAGATTAACAGGGTACCACAACGTGTTCAATTTAATTTCTAAAAGCCCTGTTTGTTCATCCATTGCTGATAATAACGCAAGAAACCTAACGCATTTTTCATTGGGAAAATATCGTTCAACGACAGAAAAAAAATTCAGGCGGTGGTTACTAGAATCCAAGGTAACTTGCCGGCGTAAAATTCGAATTACTTCAGTGGTTTATTTATTATAAGACCTATGATGCACACAAGAGGACGTACTTATAGTTGTTTGTAGAACACATGAAATAGAATATCAGCCCCAGCATAAACACTTCCAAAAAATTAAAATATTAATCTGTAAAGTCCGAACTCAGTCCAAAAAAGGCAATCATAACGACTATTCTCCAGCAAAGAGGGGACACAAATTAAAATTCACAGGTTCGACTGATTAATAAAACGGTGAAGAAAATGTGTGCTGGAAAAGGTGTTATCTACTTACACTTGACGTCCCAATACATTAGACACTATGATTTATTTTGAAAAAGATGCATCCATCGTAATAAAATGGCACAAGCAGAACTAGGGTGTTTACTGATCACCGCCATGCATAGACAAATTGCTTCTTCTACTTGCAAGAACACTTTAACTAAACTTAAAGATAGACCTGAAACAAGAACCTGAATTCCAGCACTGTCGCCTAGATCTAGAATCTTGGAATATTCAGACAAAATAACTCACTCTGCGAATGAGTACGACCTAACTGTAAAACAGTACAAAAACAAACAAATTGGTAACACAAAATTTGACCAATCAATGGAAAGTAAATTCAGAGCAGAATTTAAATTCAGTGTGACTGCAATAAATACAAAATACATCTCAAAATGCAGACCTCTGTATTCTCCCCCCCCATATGAAATTAGTCGTTTCTCGAACACGTGGGAAAATTCAAAGTTCAGTAACTGTACGTTTTTGTACATACACCTTAAGAATACACAATGCTCCCAACTCAACATGTTACCAGAGAAATGAACGGCACACCAGACTCCATGACAATACTTAGACTCACCTCTGCAGCACACAACTCTGGAGCTGCAAGAAACGCAAGTCTAAAAAACTCTCAACGGTCTGAAAGCACTTTTAGGTGGTATTTCAGTACAAATGCACTACCACACCAACAACACGAGAATCAAATGAATGTAACAGGAGCGAACCTTTATAAGGATGGAGCACAGCCTTCACTGACATCGAGAACTAGTAAATGGCAAAATTGAACTACCCAAGACGGCTGATGAACATAACGATAAACCCTGTTCGAAGTGAACAACTGAAGATGAAAATACAGGCCAAAACATTGGAGATTTAAAGATAATATTTATAAACACAGTCTCCTGTTAAAACGTGTGAAATACAAGCAATTTCGTAAACCTTATCATGTCATCGCACATAGCCGTCAATGAAACTTGGTTAAATCTAAATGGAAGACTTTTCCCAGCGGAAGTATTACTGAAAGGATGCATCTAACACAATGATAACAAACCTTCGCACAGTCATAGAGATGGTTACTCCATTACATATCTACATTAAAGAAAAGCTGAAACCACAACTTATAACCAAACGAGTAACAAAATGAATAGATTTATTACATCTCACCATTCCCCAGTAGTAAAAAACATCAAAATTCTACTCGTATGTAGAAACCCAAACCTGTACAAGAACCGATAATGATGAACTCTATAGTTTCTTTAGATGATTTTTTGGAATCCTCATGGTGTACTAATTATGGGAGACTACGATCTGTTCTACATAAACTAGACTACTCGTCAAAGTCGAGCACCTGGATCTGAACGTATCAAATTGATAAATACAAATGATCTACAACAGACTATCAAAAAACTAACTAAACCGGACAATATCATTTGACTCATCATGATGACCTCTTACCTCAGAATAGTTGGATTATTTTCGGACAAGATCAATGATCACTATGTGATAAACTGCGCTCCAAGTCTATCAGACTCTAACGATAAGAATCGACTCAAAATCCCCCTAAACAACAAGTGAAGAAACTTTGAAGTTATGAAAGAGAGGTTTAGTACTTTTGATTACGAAGTACTAATGAGGATCAAAAACGACTAGAAATGTTTCATAATAAAGAAAAATTGTAACCGCCGAAGAGCACCGCATTCCCACAAAGCGGATAAAAAATCAAGAACCCTCCTTGGTTGTCACAAGTACCAAACACCTTACAAATACCAAACAACAGTCATAGATAAAACTTAAAATACACCAAACAGGGCCCTATCGTCTACAATACGTCCGCACTTGTAGAGACTTTAAACGAGCGGTAAAATGTACAACGTGAAATCTAAAAGTTGCATCTGCAGTACAAGCATAAACTAAACCGAAGAGCTTCTATATATATATACGTAAATCACCGACGACTCCAAAGAGATACTATTGGATCACTGATCGACCATAATGGCTCAACTCAAACGGACAACCGAAACAAAGCCTGAATTCGAAATTCCTACTTTACTTCCATGCCCACTCGCGAAAACTTATCTGAAATACCGCTACCTTACACCTTAAACTCCGAAGAAATCTCAACGAAAGGTATACTCACTAAAGAAAAAGTAGAAAACAACTTATTCCTTTGAACTCATATAAGTTAAATGGACCAGCTGATCTTACTCCCCGAATATTCAAAGAAACAATTGAATTATTTAGTGACCTTTTAACAAACACATTCAATCGATCGGTCGAAACTGAGACGGTTCCGGCAGATTGGAAGCAGGCAAATACCATCAATAAAAACATAGAAATATTACTCAATGTATTTACAACAAAATATCTTCAAGTTTAAAACCTGATTAGCGACCCCCAACATAGATTCAGGAAAACGTAGCTGTCTATCAAGCCTCCTCTACTTTCTCAATAAGTGCAACTGCGAATACAATAGTACAAAAGTGGTAGACCTTGTGTGCCGTATATGCCTGCGTTTTAGACCTGCTCCTCTTCATTATCTGCATCAACGTTCCTGACGTCGGGTTTATTTGTAAAATCAACAATTTCGCCGACGATACGAAACTCTGTAACGGAGCGTTCACCGAACGAGAGAGAAAGACTATTAAATAATATCTCAATCACCTTGTACATTTATTTAAATTAAATGAGTTTCAACATTGACACATATTCAGTCATGTACGTTGACGCTCATAATTGACATTTCTACCATACGATGAATGACACACTTATTGAAGCAGTATAGCAACTAAAAGATCTTGGTATTATTGTCAATGAAAATCGTAAGGTAAGAGATCTTGGTAAATCTCATGCACTTCATAATTGAGGTGCATGTGCATGATTGATGCCCCTACGTTAGACGGCATGGAACTCTTAAAATATGCATGGGATTCCAGAGGTCTTTCCTGGGTATCTTCTGTGCATGCCTCCTACCGTCGTGGCATTCTAAATGAACAAAAAACTCTTTGCCAAATCCAAGAACAAAGCCCACCCACACAGGAAACTACGGCTGTCATTGAAGATGACTGTGATGACCCGATGACCCCAAAGCATTATTGGACTTCAAGGACATGAACCTCAGCACCAAAGAACTAAGAAACAATGTTAGTGCAAAATAGCTCTCTTTGTCTTATTTTTTTAACTTAATTAAACTTTATTAATAAGGTTGCCAGCAATGAAAATCCATTTAATTATCACCTTATTCACAATGACCGTCATTATATTATCTGTAATATATATATATATATATATATATATATATATATATATATATATATATATATATATATATATATATATATATATATATATATATATGTATATATATAAGAGTGTATTTCAATTTCCCTCTCTTTCTCGCTCGCTCTCTATCTATCTCTCTATCTGTGTGTCCGTCCCATTACTTCCTATCTATTACTGAAGAAAAAATATTGAAATGAAATCAGAAAGGGTATGTTTTTGTTATATGCATTGTATTGTCCATATCAGAAGTGCCAGATTTCTACAAAATATTTCATTTTTTCCGTTATTAGCTTTCATCTCTTTACACGGCCATGTTATTTGTAGATAAGATACAGAATGGAAGTTCTGTATACATTAATGAAAAGAATTACTTGAAAATACAATAATTCGCCTTAAATCTTCAATACATTAATACATATACATTCGTTTATATAATAATTTGTAATTAGTCAAATCTAAATTGTCGTATTTCGACGGAAACTGTATAGTCTAATTATGTAATACACAGTGTATCTCCATCTCTGCCTCTCTCCATCACTCCCTCTCTCCCTCTCACTCTCTCTCTCTCTATCTATGTGTATCTGTCCCATTTATTCCAATCTATTACTGAAGAAAAATGATAGAACTAAAATCATAACGGGTATAGATGTATCATAAGCATTGTATTGTGGATACCAAAAGCACCGGATTACCATAAAATATGGATTCTTTTCTCATGATTAGCCTTTTTCTTTGCGGTAATGTCATCAGTAGATAAGATACAGATTGGAAGTTCTGTATATATTAATGAAAAATATTCAGCTTCTGGTAGTACCAAGGGTAAAATTGAAAAATGCATTTCCCTTTATTGATCCTTAATTTGATCACTCTTGCAACGTGGAATTTCCAAGGATAATATGTTATGTTATCAGTAGATAAGATACAGAATTGAAGTTCTATCTATATTCATGGAAAATATACATTTAAAACACGATAATTTGTCGTAAATTTTTAACATAGTTGTCTTCATATAATTTCGAATTAGTCGTATTTTCATGAGAATAGTATTGTTTGTAATCAATAGAAACTTGTCGAACGTTCTACACGGAGATTCATTGCTGTCCTGTGGACCATATGAGGTCCGAATAGGACTAAGTAAGTGTCAAACGTTAAACTATAGTACTGTAGTGTTGGAAATTCTAGTTGTACACCAATGAAGCTCAGGGTCAAAAGATCACTTGAGAACAGAGCGAGCGTTGTATCGTTTATGCATCTCATCTGTATGTCCAGCTTGAGTAAATTTACGGGAGAACCCTAGTTGACTATTCGAGAGGGACATAGGACGCTCAGAAGAAGAAAATAAAAATAAACAATGAGTGTTGTTTTCCCAACAGATCGATTTCTTTAAAAGATCCAAAAGAAAAATTACCGCAGAGTGGGACGAGGATATAATACGGATTGTCTAATGTTGACTACACAAGAGATCGACTGCATAGTATCGGTAGAAGGGATTAACATGGTAAGGAGAAGCCTTGCATGGGAGGAATATAACCTCGTATGAAATACTAGGGTCACTAAGATTAGGGGAAAATGAAAGGTAGATTTTGAGAGGAAAGGTGCATGACTGGCTTGTTACCATGCAGGATAAATTAGATGCCTTGTAAATGTGTAAGGCAAGTGTCAATTAGATTTGAGGCGAATTAAATTAAAACCATTATGCTAAGTGGCGGCAGCAGATTTTACACGTACACTAAAACGTGTGCGTTCAAGAAATTCTTATGGAAGGTTGACGTTTTTTCCAGCATCTAGGTGGCTCATACAGCAGAAATACATGTCGTGCCGTAGATCGAAATCACCAATCAGGAACACAGCGAATATTACCAGAAATTGTTATTTAGGAGTGCTAAATTTTCATATTCTCGCCACCAGTGCTGAGTTTCCAGTGTTAATGGCAAGAGCGATGGGTGATGTCATTTCGAGGTAAAATGTGGTCAGCGATCAGGAAAATTTGTGTATTTCCGATCCGAAAGTCGTTCACTGAATTTTGATTGTTCAGTGTTGTACCTAACCATTCGATTAGTTGGGTACGATTAATTTGTTTTAATAGGGTAAAATATTTAGTCGCTCGTCTGCCATAATACCGTCGATGGCTGCCAATATTCACTTTCGTGGCCATCAGAATCAAACATGTTTTATCTTTCTGTATTTATTTGCTAGCTTTTATCATGACTGCCATCAGTAATGGGAAACTTTCAATCATTTCATGTGGAGGTTTAAGGCCCTTCGAAGGCGATCACGTCATGTTTTTTTTGTTTAAATATGTCATATACAAGAACTGATAAAAATGATCGAAAATAACGAAAAAAGAACCATACAGAAAAATATTGCCTTTAAAACCAAGATCAGCGTATTTTTTAGAGAGAAAAAACCTCGATAGAAATCAAATAATTGACAAATAATAGGTATAGACCTTGTTTTTGTGATATCCCCACGAAGTCTAAGCTGTGGAATTTCCACGGGAAATATCTAGTTACTGTCATAATAATTGGCATGAACAGGATATGACCTGATAGGTAAAGTGTTACACACCATTTAAAGATCAAGCAGGAATATCTCTATGAATTTTGAGGTGCACAGGTTTCATAGTTGTCAAATTTTGTAGCCATTTCCTGATGTTTTTAAAAACAGCGCTTGGTACCTCAGGTCTTTAGGGGCCCAAACTTAGGTATAGAAAACTATTCTAGTTGGTGTAAGTTCCCTAGTTACTCTGTATCCCTGATACTGAGATCATTTCCGCCTCAGGTTGTCCTGCAAATCCTAATAGTGAGCAGTTATCTCAACTGTGATATATTTCCTGATGTTTAAGTTCGTCTGACTCCAGGTTGGTTGCCCCTAACAGAGCAAGAATACACCAGTTATTCATTTGAAGTATTACTTGTGTATCTGTGGAGTGAACAAAAAAACACTCGAAAAAATTGTAATTGAAGGCTGCTTTGTTTAACACATTTCAATGAAAAGGCAATTTTGAGGTTTCGGAGCCAGCCAAGTCATGTTTATTGTTTTCAAAACGATAAATTTAAAAATGAAATTATGTGAGTAAAATATACGCGTAAGCTTTTTTCATAAAATTCAGAAAATCCGGTTTCAGAGTGAAATGTATTTCATTATTCAATAAACAATGCTTTTTTTGACCAAAATAACATTTAGGAATCTTTGATTTCAACGAGGTGCTATGAAACGTTATCAAATGGCGCTTCATTTTCCAGTGGAGCTCATTTTCCAGCCAATACGTATTTTTCTGGATAGGTCTCTCAGAAAAAATGAAACAGCTTTCTTGTGACTGCTCGACTCTGCATTCATAGTGACTGCTGTTCTATTTATTGCAGGTGACATTGGTATTTTTCTGATATTTAATGGTAAAGATTTGTAATGAAAGTTACGATTATTTTTAAAATGTACAATCCATTGGACTGGCCATGACATTTTATTGTGTATACGTTTATTGAAAACTGTTTCTAAAAATTTACTGGATAGTCTGCAGCTTTGTGGTGATTTAAAGTATCCTAACAATAGAATCATCCTTCTTTTTGAAAACATCAGCAAATGTTTGCTTACAATATCAACGAACTACCATCAATTTCTTCCACCGACAACAGAAGTCTTGAGGCTCTCAGCTTCCCTATTAGTCTTCATGAGATTTAATGTGATGAACGTTACGGCGAATCTGTATAACCGAGAGAGTCATGCTCTCTTACTCACTGATGGTCCATGACTCCTATTGATTTGAACACGGTTAGTTCGAGATAATAAAAATGATCCGGAATATGAATAATTAAATAAGGTTGTTCATAGCAGCCTAAGATATTCAAACGGTCAAATCCTGACCGTGGAGAGCAACCCATTTAGCACACAACCCTTGACAGGCTACGCAATCGGAAGGTGTAAGCTTTTGTGTACCTACTATTTCGACATTTTTCTGAAGCATAGTTATTCATGATTCTTATAACCACATCACACTTGTCTATTTCTCAGTAAGCCTTTCATGACGATCGTTTGCTAATTGCAGCCGTTCCTGTTAAATTCATTTAATGGCAATGGGCTTCCAACTAACAACGCAGCTTAATAAAGTAATTATACGACCGACTTAAGTAATTAACCGACCCAAGAATGGGTCAGAAGGTTCGTTCCTATAGGTTCATTCTATTCTATTCTATTCTATTTGGCCAATTAACTTCAATTCTCAACGCATTGCGATTACTTATCAACCTGAGTAACTCCTATGGCCAGCTCATGAACACCTTTTTACGAATGAGCCTTCTCTATACATTTCACCTTTCCCTAACAAGAAAGATGGCACGTCTGTCACTTTCCCGACCAAACACATACAAACACTTCACTGGTCTCATTTCTGTAAGCAACCCCAGTCTGTTTTGTGCCGACTCATTTTCAACATATTCTACACTTCTCAGACCGACTTGTAGGCTCATTGAAAATCATCGATTAGTCATTTAATGAAACGTATATTTACATTTATATCTGCCTTGAATATTTTTGATTCTGTTTGCTGGCTCTAGTGGGTGTAAATGATGTTTCTTTAAAAAACTGCTGGTTTATATTGCTTATGATAAGTTAAATGCTGTAGAGAATCAAAATCATTCATTAATTCTGATTGTAAATTCAAGAAATATACTCGTAAATGAGGCACTCTGTGCCAGTGAGTACGGCGAGAACACCACCTGTGAAACAACCCGTTTTTTGGCACCGAAATCTCCCAGCAAATCTTAATTTAGTAGTTAACCTACAAAATGAGACCAAAATCACATTGATGTGTATACAAGTATTATAAACTATGTAATGGAAATTTTCATTTAGCAGCCTCTGTATGGTGATTACACAACACCTGTTTTAAGCACCTTCGTCCATGTGGCACACTTCATATAAATTGAGCTCCCATATGATTTCATTGCATCAAATCAAACAAAAATTTTAGCTTCAAAATGGGAGCCAATCGTGTAGATCTGAACAGTTTAGGTGACGCTAGCAGCGATAATTTGGACTTTTCTATCCATTATTTTCCTTGAAGTTTTGCTCGTAAGTTCATTCAAATCTTCAATTGTCAAAAGTTTGCTTCAATGAATAATAGATTTCATCTCTTTTCTTAAACCAGTAGTAGATCGGCTATGAGCGGGTAAGGACTGGTTTGAACGGCCTCTCATTACTCGCCAGAGAATTTGCCCAATAAAAATGAGACATTCGCAGAACCAGTGTACAGGAACACCATCCTGTTTATAGAAACACTCCTGCTGATTACCATCAATTTTGAAAGCTGGATACATTTTTTTCCCAGAAGTTAATATACTTTTCCGATATTACTGATTCACGATCGTTGAATCAAAATATCGGTCGTATTCCAACTTTAAGAATTACTGGTCATGATATCACTTTTCTTGATGCAGAACTTTTGTTTGATGGCTGTTTTCAAGGGTTTTGCACTGAACGGCTCTAATTATTCATGTGTGCTGGTATTCGGCGAACACATGGTCTCTAATGCGCTTTGTTTGAAAACTGTTGGAAATGATCAAAACTTAATTTTCATTCAAACATTGCTAATAATGTGCAAAAGTATGGCAATATAAAACCCATTGTGTCGAATAAATGTAGTTTGTAGCACTTATTACTGTTGATCCTAAAGTTTTCAAAACCACATAGACACCCTGTAAACTTAGTTAATAGCCCCTAAAAAGTTAGTTGCAATATTAGTTCCATTCACATCACCACAACTGCATAATGGAAAGGTAGAAGAGGATGGTATTTTATTTTATTCATTTCAATGAATTTCAAATAGTGAAATATTTACGCCTAAGCATACTTCTTATGTCGAGTTCTTGAACAAATTTTGTAGTAAATGTTGACTTGTTAAAGGATATTTAGCTCGACATGTAATCTATAAACAACTTCTACGTTAGTAACAATCGTAAATATCGTCAATAGTTACCTTGCCTTCAAAGTTCTGTTCGGAGCCAAAGTCACTATGAATTGTTAAGTTACAGTTCATTTATTACAAGGTTAATATTGATTATCTGTTCTTGCTTAATCTCTTAACAAATCTTGTACTATTTTCATTGTAGGATTCTCCAGTTTTCTTGGTTTACTCAAAATTTTTGAAGAAAAATTTTACTGTCCAATTGTGGATTTCACTTAAATTTATAGCACTTTACTAAAAAGTATATTTTTGAAATATGAAAGTTTTACCTTCTTTTAGATCAATAAACACCGATTCGTCCATACTGTCACAAGTGCGTCAACCGTAATACAGAAATATTTCTTATTTCCAATCTTCTGTCGACAGCTGCTATTGCAAGACATGGGGAATGTGGAGCAATATATCAAATACACAGAGGCTGAAAAATCACTGAATGTGAAAAATAAGGCACTTCAAAACTTTGAGGAGATAAAGGTCGAGAAAGTTTTGAATCAAGATGAATTGCCAACAAAACTACAGTACGTAACATATAAAAGACTGAAGTAAGAGTTTTGAGTTAGTAAAAATCAACGTTTATAAGATGAACACTCAACCTGAGTTAAATGCATATCAACTGAACGTACTCAAATAATGGGGTCCCAAAAAATTGCTGAAGTAGAACTTTGAAATTTTAGAACTATTATTTTTGTTTAGCAGGTGTAGCGTTAATATGAAGATGCACAAATTGTTGGGTATGACTGAATAAATAAATGAAGTTTCTGGTATGAACAATTAAACAATTTATGCCCCATGATAAGAAAAAAATTACTTTCTGTAGGGAAAATAGTATCTGAATTTAACTTCCATATCATTTTTGCATTTTACATACAAATTTTCGCAATACATACCATGTACCATTTTTTTGAAAATTTAAGCACTTAATGAAAATTTTTGTTGAAATCCTACTATTATTATTCCTATTAGTAGTCTTGGCTTAAGAAATAATTGATGAATATTTTTTTAAATTGATTCCAAACCGAAATTTATACATAATTAATCAATAATATACTCTGCTCCAGTGTTTACAACTTCCTTCCATCGTTCAACAAATTTTACGAGGCCTTACCGGTAGGAATGTCCTTTACTTGTCTCAAAGAACTCATCCAATTAATCTGTAATTCTAAGTCATTTTGATCGAAAGAGATCAAAAAAGATAATAATAGGACGGCTTCAAGCCTGGAGAGTATGTAGGGTATGGTAGAATTTCCCATTTAAGTTCTTAAAATGCCGGTTTGATCTTACAGGGCATGTAAGATTGGACGTTATTGTGAAGCAGAAGAACGTCGTTTTGGTTGTATTGTCTCTCTGGCTCAATTTTGTCACTATTTTAACATGATTAGCTTTGCATTTTGTTGTTGTGCTCAAACAGTTTGTAATGAATTATGCCTTCTCAGTGCCACTACACAAATAACTGATCTTTCGATATTAAAATTCTTGTTTAGCTTGCGGAATTCTCTGTTTGTGAGCATTGAGGTACTATTCTCATTGCCTTATATCGATGTGATCTCACAATTTTTTATCACTAGTGACAACGAAGTAAAAATAACGCATTTTAAGAGTAAACTGGTGCTGATTGTGAAGCGTTCATTTTGTTGCTTCCACTGAAAGTGCGTGACACCAAAGCACTAAGATTCTTTATTTTGTTCATTGAGTGAAAAAGGATTATTACACGGTTCTACCATGAACCACCTGCTTCCCTAATTTTTTGCTAAATATCATTATCGTTTTGATTTTGATTTTCTTAAGGATCTTGACTCAATCGTTTTTCATCGAACTTAGTTAATCAGCCGGTATGTTATGTATTATTGAGTTCAAAATTCCTATTTTTAAAGCGCAAAACAATCGAAGAGTAGTAATTCAAAACATTTCTCTTTCTCCCCGAACCACAACTCAAATCTGATGAGTAAATTCGGTCTTCTAAATACCTCGATTATATACAAAGAGAAAATGTTACCGAAAATGCTCAATTTTGTCCTCGCTATTGTATTCCATAAAAATCATATCCAAATCCAAAAATAACCAAAACAATATTTTAGTGCAAATTATTTCTGAAAACTTGTTTGAATTCGGAAAAACGCTAATAAATTATTCATGAACTGGAGATTATTATTGATGCATTGATTTAAGTCATCATAATGTGGTTAATATTTGAATATCTGTTTAAGAAACACCATGACTGACGTATAAAAAAATTAACCACCGAGTGCTTTTCTCCAAACATGTATTGTTATTAACAATGGATAATGACTTCATAAACTTAACTAAGTGAATTTTTATTTTATTTTATTCTGTTTTTAAAATATCAATTGACAGGTAGTTTGCTCAATTACCAGTCTAGGAAAGATCTTCCAATTAGAAAAAAACATCATAAAAATGAACACCATACATGACTTTACCCCTGGTAAAGATTATTACGCAAGCGAAGCAAGATTGTCGCTATGAATTGTATTTTGAGCATTTTCGGCATGATATCTTGACAACGACTAAAGTGTGCTGCTAAAAATGCATGAAATTCAAGATATTACATCAACGTTATCACACGATATCCTAGCCGTCAATGAAACGTGGTTAGATTTGAATTGAAGACATCTACCAGCGGAAACCCAATTAAAAGGATACGTCTTCCACAATGTAGAGAAGCCCTTGCTCAATCACAGAGGTTGTGGTTCTACTATCTACATAAAAGAAAAGCTTCAACCACAATGCAAAACGAAGCGAGTAACAGATCAAACTCATATATTACATCCCACCATCTACCCGTAGCAAAGAAAAACTATCAAAATTACACTCATGTATAGCAACCCAACCTCTACAACAACCGATGATGATAAATGCTATGGTTTCTTCGAAATATTCTCAGTACGCCACTGACCATGGGAGACTTCAATCTGCCCTACATAAACTTGAATACTCGTCAAAATCGAGCACCTAGATATAAGCATATCTATCTAATGAATACAAATTTCCTACAGCAGCATGTCAATGATCGGACTAAACAAAACAATATCCTAGACCTCTCCATGACGACCTTTAACCTCAGAAAATTGGACAACGTAGAAGTTACGGACAACATCGGTAATCACCATATGATCGACTTTGCATTCCAAGTCCGCGACTCTAATGATACGACTCAACTCAAAACCTCCCTAAGCTACAATCTGGCAAACGTCGAACTAATGAAAGAAGAGCTTAGCAGTTTTGACTATGAAGTACTAATGAGGTACAAAAATACTGAGGAATGTTTCTTAATACCTAAAGAAATAACCGTAACCGCTACATAGTGCCACATTCCAACAAAGCGAATGAAACGACAACCCTTCTCGGTGTTCCTAAGAAACTAAACGCTTTATCAATTCCAGACAGCAGTCATACAAAAGACTTAAAAGATACCAAGCATAATCCCACTGTTAAGAACATATATGTAACTGTAACGGCGTTAAACCAACGATATGACATACATAAATAACGAAATTAAGAAATTGCAGCTGCGGCATAGAAACCAACTTGAAAAACTCCTATAAATACGTAAAAGACCGACGACTCAAAAGAGATACTTACTTCAAGCTGACTTTATTGCTTAACTCAAACAGACAACAAAAGCAAAGCTAGAATGTCAAATGCATACTTTTCCTCGGTATTCACTGATGAAGATTTTGCAACCTCACGCGTTAAGCCCGGAAAAAATTCTGACGAACAGCGTGTTCACTATAGAAAAAGTACAAAAAAAACTCATTCATCTGAATCTGTATAAATCAACAAGGACTCGAAGGCCTTCCTTTCCGAATACTCAATGAAACAACTGAAGTAATTACCGAACCCTTAGCAGACATCTTCAATCAACTATTCAAAACTGGGATCGTACCGGTGCATTATAAACCGGTAGATGTACATCCTATTTTCAGAAAAAGGAACAAACACACACCTTTTAAGTATTGCTCAATCAGTCATATCTGTCATCACTAAAACAATAGAGATATTATTCAAAGTCCGTATAACAAATTTCTTCAAACTCACAACTTGATTACTGAAACAAAACATGAATTCAAGAAAAAATGGAGTTGCCTAACCAAACCTCCTTGACTTTTTCGGAGAAGTAAACCACATATAGAAAGTAAAAGCCGTATATCTTGTATACCTC
>VCRD01005066.1:26775-38323 GCA_006783055.1 Trinorchestia longiramus
CAATTCATCCGTTGAGGTGAGGATATTTTCATTTCGGCCTTGCATGCTACTGTTAACAGTATTAAGATGGCAGAATATATCTGCCACAAATTCCATTTTAGACATCCAAAAATCACATTTGAGATAATTAAAAAATCGTTCAATCAATTCTTTTTCAAAAAATGCAATCAATTCCTTGTGTAAATCATGAACACGAGCTAAGGCTTTACCTTTCGATAGCCATCGAACTTTGGTATGTGTAAGTAAGCGAACATGATAAGAATCCATGTCTTTGCACAATCCTTCAAACACCCTCGACTTCAATGGCTTACTTTTAATGTAATTGACTATTTCAATAACTTGCTGCAACATCTCCTTCAAATCTTCCTGCGATACTTTTGACACTAGAACTTCTCAATGTAAAAAGCAATGAGTACGAATGACTTCTGGATTTTCTTTCTGTACTAGTGAAGCGAACCCTTTCATACCGCCAACCGTACATGGTGCTCCATCAGTGCAAATGTCAACGCAAGACTTCCAGCTCAAATTAATTTTTTCAAGATAGCTTGTCACAACATCAAAAATATCCTGACCTTTACAAGTCGTTTGCATCTCCTCACAACACAAAAACTGATTGGTGATTTCATCTCCATGAATGAAACGTACAAATACAAGCAACTGAGCACTATTGCTTGTGTCAGTCGATTCATCAACTAATAAGGCAAATTTTGATACCTGCATTAAGCTCTGTACTTTAGTTTTAATATTCGTTGATAAATCTGAAATTCTCCTTACATATATCATTTGATAGGGGTATTTTGTTTATTTCTGTTTCAGTTTTTTCTCCTAACATGCATTTAACCATCTTCCTACAAGCGGACAAAATAAATGACTCAGTAAGAGTATTAGGTTAAGATTTCATTGCTATCAGTTCTGCCACTTCGATGGAAGCAAGTTGAACTCTCTCTGATATGTTCAAAATTTTTTGGAAAAGGTTTTGTTGCTCTGTTTGCTGATCTAACAATCTTTGAAAATAGCCAACATCTTTATTTTTGTGATAGGAATGCTTAGTAGTGAAATGTCTTTCTAATTTACTTAGCACCATCGATTCATTGGACAACGTATCACCACAAACAACACATAATGGACTTGGCCGCTCCACTGATCCAGTCCAAGAAAATCCTAACTGCAAATATTCATCCCTGTATCTTCAGTCATGGTGAACTTTACCTTTTTTTGCACTAGAGTTGACGGGTTTTGTCATTTGAATGCTGTTGGTGGATTCACAATCGTCACTTAATACTTTTCTGTTTATGAACTTATCCATTGTTATTGAGAGAAGGGGTTGTATTGTAAAACTGTTAACACACACTGTCACTCACGTATTTCTTAACTGGCAGTGATAAACTAATTAGGTGGCAGCACAATAGAAGGGTGGACAGCATTAGTGGACTACTTGCATTTTTTCCCGTGGAAAATATAAGGTAGACTACTGGATCGTAGTCGCCTCTGTCATCGCTGTGTCAGCGACAGCACAAGACAGCTAAAGTAGACTATTCGACAGTAGTCTCCTTAAGATTTTCTGCCGAATTCGTATTTTAGCCCTGCTTTGCGAGCACAACTCTACCTAGGCGTCTTTTAGAGATGCTCTGCGATTGGTTGCTCGAGAGAGCTAGGTCCTGCCCCTCCTCCTTCTGGTGTAATTATTTTAGTCCAAATAAATTAATTATTTTGCAGCTCAATCAATAGTTTGGTATACTATAAATATCTTTGTGTACTTTAAAATTAAATATAAGAATGCCAGCAGTTGTTTTAATTTTAAAACGCAGTTTTAAACAAATACGTTCGTTCATACAAGTATATGCAAAAAAAAATTTTCCCAGCGTAAAATGTGAGGGTTTCAATGTCGTACTTAATTAAATAGGGTTGGTTGCTTCTGTGTAATGAAGCAAAAATTTTTATAGACAAGGTAATTCTATTGTTTACTTAATTTTGTCTGACACCTTTAAGTACTGTCTTACCGTCGTAAATTTCAGTGATAGTATTTTTAAAGCAGAAAAACTTCTTAGATACTAACTATAGGAATGTTAACACTGGGATCTCAGCTAAAGGAAAACAAATACTGAATCCATTCGTTTCCAAAATGCTGATACGTACAGAATGTAATACAACCCGATTAAATTTTGAAATTCCTGAATATTAAAGTATTTTTTGTTACATCTATTGTGATAAGTAATACAATGATCAAGAAAAACTTTAAAATGTATACTCTGACATTACTTTAAGGTTCTGGGTTTAAAACGACTCGGAAATTCTGGTGACAGGAAGAACACCAATGAGTCTTTAGAAACAAAGGTATTGGAGGTTGCACCTTGCATGATTATTCACATATGAGGTTCGACAAAAATCAGTAGCCGATTTTATTCTGAGCCTAAGAATTGGAAAATCGATTATCATTGCATGTGGGAAAATAATTTCTAATGTGCAGGTGTGAGTGTGACAAAAAAGTTCGAATCGCTCTTTGAAATACCTTTTGTGTGCATGGAGTCGAAAGGTTCTTGTGTACCACACGGCTAATTTAATCTATGACAGCACAATAACTGATAATGTTGAAAGTGTACGAGCAAAAATAAATTATCATTGCATCTAGTAAACTAATGGAATGGGTATGTACAACAAAACAATTCGAATTACTCAGTACCTTATTATTATACACTCTCAAAATTTTCAATTTAGATACTGAAACCGAAAATATAAGATATTCGAATTCAAATTGTTGTTAATGATTGAAAGCGTATTGTTTAGCTAATTTATCTATGAAAAGTATATAGAAAGTAATAGTATAATTTACCACTGTTACCTTCAGTTTGTTCCTTAACCATGAAGTTACGTTATTGTCTACGTGTTAAAAGTCAAGACTGAATGGTGAATTTCAACACTAAATAAGTATTAATACTCTTTCTTCCACAAACAGACATTACCTTAAACGTTGTAGGAAATGTACATATTACTCAGGAAATGTATTCATTCTTCGTGACCCGAACTTTTTCATTAATGCGCCTAATTACTTGTAAACTTTGTTTTCACCATTCATCAATGGTCAGGTTTTCTGAGCGATACGTAGGAGCAGAGGTTTCACTTTGTCGGGTGCAGCAACGCTATTGCCTAAAAGCAGGGTTACTGTATCCTCACTAACTTGGAACTGAGGAAGCTCTTTTCAGTAAAATATGAAAGTACTGGCAATTTCATCCAAAGCAGTTCTGACTCATCACGGGTGAAACATAGCTTAGGCTTGTAATTTTGTTAATAACTTATGCAGCAGAATTGCACTACAAATTTTAAGTTCGGTTACTTTGGGATTTCTATTAAATGTATGTAGTTACCATTACTAACTGAACATTCACTTTCATTATTTTTTATCACCGCCAGATGTTGGAATATGGACATAATTTTTCATGGAAATTTAACTCTGTGGGACGTATTTCTCGTGGTCAAACGTATCCATGTGTTCAGAAGTATTTCATTGTCGTACGTGACAGCGTTGCAGGACTCGCATTACGTCATGCAATTTTTGAGTAACATTTAGCAAATTCCACGAATTGTTAGCTGTTTCCTCTACTTGACTGTTCAGCCGACATGGGAAATCGGACCAGACTAATAACTTGACGAAATGATACACTACTGTGAATTCTATTTACAATTTTCAATTTATAAACAGGAAAACTTGTCATTTAACTCATTTTACATGTGGACGCTTGTTTCTAAGGCTATTTTCACTAGTCGGAGCTATTATGTCACCAGGCAGAAATTTAAAACTTCTGAATGGATTTGCTTTCTGTAAGCTATTCGAATTTTTCCTTCATAGAAAGTGCAGTGCATGAGGAAAAAGATAATGAATAAATTTGCTCGAAAGAAAAGTCTTTATAACATAAGTATAATTGGCGTATGCGAATATAATGTTCTTACCATATAGTCGAAGTATGCAGCATGCATTTATTTATTTGACATATGATTTAACATAATGTGATTGTTACTGTGATTTTACATATCACATTAACATCAATAATTAATTTATTTACATACATGGCCATCGAACAGAGAAAAAGTCATAACCGTCCTTCATACACATGTATTTGTACATGATGAAACGCACATTTTACGTTCCAAGTTAATTCATAGTTTATTATTGTTCAACTTAAAATTATAAAAAAACAATCCATCTGATGTCACAAGTAAAAGACAGGGCAAATGAAGAATACGAATATGATACTAAAAGTTACTGCGCATTTAAGTACGAATACTATTGGTGGATTTTACATCTTGATAAGGTACATATTATTATTAAAAAAAAACGAAGTCCCTATTATCGTCACAGTACACTCTGGCAAGGACCTCACCACCCATTTCAGGCAAACACACACGAATTACAAAAAGCTAAGTGGGAAAGGTTCACCGAACAAACAGAACAACTTTTTGCAGCACTCAACACCAACCCCATAAATGACATAAATCAAACGGTAGCAGAATTCAACGCTATCATTACAAAAGCTGACAAAAACACATTCCCAATGGTAACAGAGAGCATTATAACCCAAATTTCACACATGAAGTTTATAGACTAATCAGAGAATGTACCAATCTCAGAAATACACCCACTCCACACACTCACCAAACCACACGACACATCCATGATCTGAACGAACAAATCACGGGAAAAATGACTAAAAAGCACACAGAAAACTGAAAAAATTTCGTCAAATCACTAGACCACAAGACAAACTTTAGCAAACTCTATAAAACCATCATAAAACATAAATTCCAACACAAACGCCTCCCAACCACATGCCGCAATCACCACTGATGCGAACATACCCTCAAGATGGAAACAAGCAAACACATACACCACTTCGCTAGCATTAGCAAGGTACACACACCACAATCGCAGACAGGCACACGCATAGACTCAAACACAGGAAATGTATTCATTTAACTTTAAATGAGGAAGATATACCTCAATATTTTTGTTGTAATTGTTCATCTTCACAAGTTCAGCCCAGTATACATTAGTGAAAACAATTCAAAGCTTCACTCAGTTTTTCTTAAGGTTGCATGACAACATTTATAAACTTTTTGCAGCTCACTCAGTCGTCAACATAAAAAATAAAGAAAATACTTTGTACTGCTTGTCTTTCTTTATTAAAGCCCTCCGCTCCAAAATTCTAGCTCAGTGGTCTTTAACGATTTTTAATGTCCACCACTAGTGGTGATTATGTAGAAGCTGTCCACCCCCACCCCGAAAAACTCTCATTAAAAATTTTACGTTTAATATTTAAAATCTATGTTTCATATCTAATTTCGATGACCATGTAAACAGAAAAAATAGTTTCTCTTATTTTTTATGTAACTTTTATATATTCATCCATATATTTACACACATCTCCAACTAATAACATTGTTAAATTCTATCCTTAGGACATCTATTTCTTAATTTATTTAAACGATTCATTTAATACGTTTATTGAGCGCATATTTAACATGAATTTCGTACATAGAAGAAATAAGTCACCAAAACGGACCTTTATATGATATTTCTATCTATGGATGGCAGAAATAATTTAACTTTGATCATACAGCAAAAAAGTGTATTGGATATATTCCTTTTTAGGTTCCAATACTATATATTTCTGGCTTGATACGACACTTTACTTTGTGAAATGAAACAGCATTGCGATGCAAATATTTTACAAATTATTGTTTTACGTGCATTTTTATGCCTTGTTTAGACGATAAAGAAATATTGTAATGGGAGTTAGAATTTCTTCCATAATACATAGCCGAATTTTCTCACCGCTACCGCAAAAAAATTGCATCAAAACAACTTTATAGAGATGCAAAATCTACGAAAAGATTAGTAGGAGCTCTTTCAAACTCACATTTTGCGCGGCACTGAGATGTAAGTGAAGCTATGTAAACGTGAAAAGAGCTACATGTACGTTCACGTCGGTGTTTCAATGCACACGTACGGAAGCTCATAGACATGTACGTATGATGTTCACACGCCGTGTGCATCAAGTACAGGTACAGACAGGACAGGCTACGTCATGTAGTTCGGTTTCAGGGTTGCCAGCAACTGCTGGATTTTTCAGCCCCGATTTAGGTCAAACGAACTAATTAAATATGTATATAGTTATCTATACATGGTATATATAGTGAATTAATACACTATACTACACACATGTATAGTAATTTTCACATATAAACTGCAAACTATAATAAGAACTGGGTCTAAGAACCCAGCAGTGGCAACGTTGGAACTTCCGAGATGTTAACTCCTTGCTTCGGAGCTACACACATTCAACCATTGTCTCAACTTAACTGCAAAATGTAAAAGCACTAGATTTAACTCTAAGCTGGACTATGAGGAAAACTTCACTGAAACTAATATTAACTAATAATAAACTGTTCACTATCAATAAAGATGAATATACATGCGTCTTGGACAGTTACGCCGCAATAATTACGGCAGAGGTGGATAAATTTGTTTAGTCGTAGAAACATAAACTCAGTCACATTATCTTCGACGTTCAGTTCCGCACCCTCCAGCCCGATTGAACATAGTTTCTGTTGCACAAGAATCTGACTGCTCTGGCGCTAGCAAGCCTTCTGGTAACATGTTCATTGATTAGAATGTCATTCAGCATAGTATTTTGTCATGTTAATTGCAAATTAATATTAAATCATATTATTATTATTCATTTTTCCCCAACACGTTAAAAGCGATTGCCTAGCCCAGTGTTTCTCGAACTTTTGTAACTCGCGGCACATTTTTCAACCATTGAAAATGTCGCGGCACACATATCGCAAATATACTGTGAACTATGGAAAATTATTATACCTTAGCTACATTTTTTTAAATGATCTAAGCCTCAGAGGGAAAATTTTTAAATGTGAATAACAAAACGTACCTTTTAATTTGGTTTAAAATTTTTAGTGCTGGTTGTTTCCACTTGCCGTTATTAGTGTGAAACGTGTGCTTGGTGCTGTTTTGCAACCTCTTCAATGCTTAGGCGTACATGGGATAAACACACTCGCCTTTCTTCCTCAGTGGAGGATGAAGACAAATATCTTTCTTTAAAATTCTATGGAATGTAGACTTAGAGAGGTTGGTCTCATTGCGCCTGACAGAGGTTGTAGTATTTTCAGTAATCGCTGGCTGGACAATTGCGATGTTATTTTCGGTTCTTTGAATTATTTTCCTTCCTGAGTTTCCTTTGTATTGGTTGCTGATACTTCCATGTTCATTGAATTTTCTAACGGTCTTCTTACCCCAAACTCAAAGATCACTCCTCTGACTGTTATTTCTATCTAACAAAGATTAAAGGGATTGCATCGAAATCAAAACATACAGTGGTGTACCCTAACTTACATTCTGAAATGAGACCAGTTCCAAACTGCGAAGAATTGCCCATACCAAAGCCTCCAGAACATGTAACATTAGATGAAGAGAGCTCAGATTCTGATGAAAGTGAGGAAGAAAAAGAAACACATATTGGTGATACAACCTTTGAACAAAGTTGTTCATCTGAGGCTCATTTATTGACTCAAGAAGATCTTAACGATCTCGTACGTGACTTAAAGTTATCCAAAAACCAGTCTGAACTGCTTGGTTCCCAGTTAAAGGGATGGAATCTTCTTCAGAAGAATACAATGATATGTACTTATCGTAATTGTCATTTGCAATTGAAAAACTATTTTTCTGAAGAAATGACTTAGTGTTTTGTTACGACATTCCTTCACCTATGGAGACATTTGGTATTGTCCATAACCCCACAGAGTGGTGTTTGTTCATTGATGCTTCTAAAATTAGTTTAAAAGCAGTGCTTCTGCATAATGGCAATAAACTCCCATCTGTTCCTATAGCTCACTCCACTGGTATGAAAGAAACATATGAAAACTTTAAATTTATGTTGGAAAAGCTTCAATATGCAGTGCATGAATGGAATGTTTGTGGAGATTTGAAGGTAATTGTACTTATTCTTGGTCTGCAGCTTGGTTACACAAAGTACTGTTGTTTTTTGTGTCACTGGGATAGTAGGGACAGAAAAAACCATTACATTATAAAAGAATGGCCTAAACACGAATCATTCATTCCTGAACAGAAAAATATGAAACATGACGCATTGTGTAATCCTAAAAATGTGTATCTACCTCAGTTACATATCACATTAGGATTAATGAAAAATTTCGTGAAAGGCATGGACAATACCACTCCTGGTTTCATGTTCTTAAAACAGAAGTTTCCTAAAATTAGTGAAGCAAAAAATTAAAGAAGGAATATTTGTGGGCCAACAAATACGATCACTAATGCATGATGAAAAGTTTGAGAAAGTATTGAATCCACTGGAGAAAGCAGCTTGGCATGCATTCAAAAAAGTTACTCACAGTTTTTTGGGAAATCGAAAGGCGGAAAATTACCGTGATATTGTCAACAATCTTATAACATCTTATAAACAATTGGGTTGTAATATGTCTTTAAAAGTACACTTCCTGCACTTGCACCTAGATTTCTTCCCTGAAAATCTTGGTGCAGTGAGCAATGAGCACGGCGAACGCTTTCATCAGGAGATTGCAGCTATTGAAAAAGGCATCAATGCAAATGGAATCCTAATATGCTGGCCATTTATTGTTGGACCATCAAGAGGGATACTCCACAGGCGACATACAACAGAAAATGTTCATTTCCTACTTTATAGATGAGTCATAATGTTTAAATATTGTGTAGTTAAGAATTTAGATAATATTAAAAACTGTTCGAAAATATAAATGCCCGTTTCTTGGAAGCCTTGCGTGATGGTCAAAAATCGATATCATATTTGGATTCAGGAGAAAAAATACTATCAGAATCACATATTTTTCTCTCTGAGAAAGAAAAAATTTCATTTTTGTTCCTCAGTGAGCTATTAATGTTTTCTTCCATTTCGGCGCCCAGGCTAGGAGGAGACTGAGTCACCACCCCTCATCATGTGGGGAAGGGTAGGGGGAAGGTATGGATAGCAAAAAAGGGTCAGTCATACGATTCAAACAGTAAATCATACCCACAGTCCTCAAATAAAGACGACCGCAATACTATGCAGTTGAAAGAGCTTAAAATACACACATTTTAAATGCTTTTTTGTACAGTATACCCGATTTCTTTATAAACATTAAATTTTTCTCTTATATTTTATTTTATTCCATATTTTCATAAAATTAAAGGTTCGTACAAAAATAAAATCTTTTAAGGGTGGTCGCGGCGGATAAAAGTTTGAAGACTACTGGGTTAAATAACGGTCGGACAACAGTCTAAAGCCATTCCCTGATAGGACCTTGGGGCTAAAATGGATTTTTCGACACTTGTAAACGGGTTTTCGACTCTTGTGAATGGATTTTACTGACTGCTGCGAATGGTCCTTCTCACTATTTTTAAGTATAATAACCCTTATATTTTAATGTCCCATTTTGCCTCCTTACTCAGTCTATAAACCCCTGGCACATAACCTCACGCACAGACCTGCTAAGAGTCGGTTTTCCTACTACGAAGCTAAACATTTAGATTTCGTCTTCTAGCGCAGCTAACTAAAGTTAAAATCTAAAATATTAGGGTAGAGGATACACTCGTCCCTCTATGGAGTCTCTTCAGTCTTCGCTTGCATGCGCACGGTAAGGTGAAAGATTTCACCAGAGCATTAAGACAATAGAAGATCGCTATCACGGACGATGGGATACGCATAGGACGACAGATTGATAACAGAACTAATAAAACAACTTTATTACCAAAGTTAATAATTTACGAATGTTTCATAAAACAAGATTCCGAAACTAATGCCCATTTTATTTATGGTTTCACTTGCATTATTTCGAAGCAAAAGATTTGAACGTGTATTAGGTTGTGCTCCATGCATTTGTATTTTCGTGACAATAAACTGTTTACAGTCTTTGTTTTATTATATGATTTGCGTGAGCAATATAAAATGAGTTAATGCGGATAAATAGATGTATATATCGCGGAAAATGGAAGTGTAAGGGAAAATGGAGGGCATATCAGAAATTAGCACTCGAACTATGCTATGACAGCTCAAAAACTATCGCCACCGAAACAAGTTTGACCTGTGTATTTAGTGAATAATTTAGGCCATATAGAGCCACCACTCACCCAAAATTTGCTTTCAAATTCTATATTTATAACTAAAGCTGAATAGATTGAAAAATGGCGTTGAATATCCATTGTTTTTCGGGAGATATTTTTGCGGAATAAATTTTGTATCTCCTACAATGTCATGGTTACAGCTTGTATATGGAATATTTTTCCATTTGGCCTAAGATAAAGAAATTGTGGACTCTAAAATCATTGGTTATCAGGTAATTTGAAGTAGGCACTTAAAACCAGGCTAAGTTAGAACAGGAGGAGTTATTTGATTCAAATAGCGGCCTAAGTTGAATTTCTTAAACAAAACCATTAACAACAATAAATCATGTGAACAAATCCTGTGAAGTGCGGGGCCAATTTTACATTGGCTTCACTCGTACCTAACTAACCGCTCTTTCCAGGTATACTTTAAGGGCTCTCACTCCCCAGTAAGAAGAGCTAAAAGCAATACTTCACAGGGTGCTATCTTGTCCCCCATGCTTTTCAACCTGATGATGTCCGACATTCCAATTCAAACAGGGGTGCAGTTGTGTGAATATGCAGATGACCTAACCTTTTTTACTGCACACAAGTACCTGCATGTAGCAACCGACAATTTTCAAACCCAAATGGATTCCCATAATAAATGGTCACAACAGTGGAGCCTTAAAATAAATTGTACAAAAACAAAGACCATGTGCTTCACTACTAAAAGAGTAACTCTGTTAATTTTTGATAGCTATAGTGTTAATTTTTGATAGCTATATATCAGAAGGTAAGGTTAAGGGAGTCGACTGGTGCACCTCTAGTTGGGGAATTCAATGACAAGACGGGTACTCAGCTTTTGTTTATTTATAGATCCGTAGGGCAGCTGGTGGACAGAAGACATCCGAAGTCCACGAGTGAAAGAGATTGGAACTAGAGGTAATGATAGAGAATATGATCAGCAATAAGATCAGCAGTATGATCAGGAATATGATCAGGAATATGATCAGGAATATGATCAAGAATATGATCAAGAAAATGATCAGAAATATGATCAGGAATATGATCAGGAATATGATCAGGAATATGATCAGGAATATGATCAAGAATATGATCAAGAATAGGATTTAAAAAAGGGCAACGATAAGATGAAAGCAATGAGCGCTGAGAGCAGTGCTGAGTGAGAGCAATGAGCACTGAGAGCAGTCAAAGCTGAGATGAAAGTTGTGATGAACAACTGAAATGAGTGCAATGATGAGAGCTAAATTGAAGGCTGAGAGTTGTGATGAACAAGAAGGCTGAATTGAAGACTATGAAGGCTGAGAGCGGGACCACCAGGTGTCTGGAAGAGAAGGTCGAGCTTAATTTTTACATCTTCACAGAAATAAACAAACACAAGCATTACCCGTAGCAAACCTA
>VCRD01005067.1:0-33813 GCA_006783055.1 Trinorchestia longiramus
CGGCTTATGCATCTATGTATACTCACGATTACGTTTTACACTCAACACAATGTCTTACATTTTTTGGTTTGGTGTGGAACTTAACGCTGTTTTTATAACAAAAACGATGCTGACTATAGGTTACACTGTGCTGTATCTTGATGATACCAAAACAACCCGCATGGTGGCGCGCATGACGTCACAGCGTCTCGGTATTGCCGGCTAACGAGTATCCTTGTGTCCCTTTTTCTCTAATACAAATTCCGATTTATTTATGATTATCATATATCCTGACCTGTCAGGACACCTCCTATGTATAGTAAGTCAAGAAAAAAATACAGGCAGCAAGCCTCCTTCATACAATCTAGGCAGACAACAGCTTCAACCAACCCCGATGGGTTCACACATTACGCACCATATCACCACATCATCTTCTTACGGAGTACTTTATTTTTTGAGGCACTCTTCCCCATGTACCTAACTTTGTTCAAAATAGAGTTACAACCATACTTATTAGAAATAGATGGAATATTCTTTGGAGTTTATCTGTAATTTCGTATTTAGTTGTACGTACTGTATTTTCGGGGCTATATCCGTGAACAATAATGGCACTGTAGTTCTATTGAATAGTCTATTATGAGTCAGTTTCACTAGATTCGCTCACGGCAGCTTTTGTGTTCATTGTATTTTCAGCATGACCAGAACCTTCGAAGAAATTACCAATAAAAGACGGTGATGCTTTTGCCGTTCTTAAACTGACATAAGACTGGCTTTTCGTATCTCATTCATGCAGGCTACGAAGGATCAAATAAAATTATATCAGTGTAGTAGTTTGCTCCTCAGAAACTGTAGAGTGATCGCTTGAGAGTTATTACAGGAAACTGTTAGAAGTTCGCAATCGTCACTACTACTTTGTTAGAGTTGCATTTCCTGATATGGTCCGCTCTCATCACCCAAGCCTGTAACAGCAGCCAGAGTTTCTCCAGCAATAACTGTATTTGCTCTTTGAATGCACCGGTGTACAGGGCAGCTGTAGTTTCAACAACTGGATTCAATTAGTGAGTTCAACACTTTCGATTCATAAATTTTTTCAACAGATTTAAAAAAATGGACAAAGACATTGAAAAAATAATGCAAACTTTCCCGACTGCAAAAAAAGACTCACGTTCTATCTTGATAAAAAATAGGCGTTTATTCTATGTTATTAAGTGGGGGCAAGACTAAGTAACTTAAACTACTTGGTCCTTTATTACTTTGTGTTCCTAAACATAGAGTTCATGTGAGCGAATATTCATTCAGCAGAAAATAAATATCATCTGCATCAACCTACAGAAAAGAACAGGACAAAAAATTGCCTTTGAATAGCATCATTATTACAATTTTCTATTGTGCACTCTCCCATTTTGCTTTTTTTCATTTAAGCTATATTCAGGAATGGAGAAGTGTGAAAAGTAGTGCAATTAGTAAATTTTAATGCAAATTTTATCGACAATATGTATTTTTTTAAATGGGTTCATTTTCTTCAATTGAATAATTCATAGTTTTAAGATCAATCACGATGGTATTTAGACAGTACACATATTGTGGCGATACGTGTTAAATGGTTCGGGTGAATATAATGACATGTCTAATTTATTTATTAGTGATTTATTTAATGCATATAAAAAAGGTCAAAGTTTATCTGCCTACTTTCAATTCCATGATGATTGATTGTTGATGAGTTCTTTTCTCTCTCATAATTTACGTAATCTTAGTTCAATACATGGGTTTTCTGCATGCTGTCCTACTACCATATTTCAATTAATACTTGTAATTAACACAATTAATTAAATGCAACAACATACACACGTAATCGCACTAGAGGGACTCTAATCCTCTGAATACATGATATGTTAAAAGGTATTCCAGTACTTCTTTTTAATGGCAAGATGAGGGCAATGATACGCACAAAAAGATTTAACACATGTTATTCTAACTTCACGAGGTGGGAAATGTGAGTCATCTACCACATTTTGGCATATAAGCCACAACATGATATCCTATTAAATAGTGCATCATTAATGGATTCACATGGACAATAATAATATTAACTTGCCATTACACTGTAGATTCGTTGATGATGATAGGCCTCGATGTTAACACTCACAATTACGATACAAAAGCAATAACGCTGATTATTCCCCTTCCCTTTCCTTGATACTTCGCAGTCAATTCTTCCCTCATCATACACGGTTAAGTGTACGTGAAAAATCTGCTGCCATTAGTCGGTGTGATGCTCACTTAATTCTCCCTTAATTACTTTTACACCTATTCCACTCATACCTCTAAACTTATACCTATCCCCCTCAACGTCGATCTGGCTGCACAAGCCTACATTGCTGTTGAGATCTAATTCCCCAGTCTAAGTCCTCGCTGTGGAATCGTTCTCGCTCCTAGCACTGTCGCTCACACTTATCGCCTTGCTCTATCGACCTGTTGGTTTTCTGAATCTTGCTTATATAATCCGGTGGTGTTTTCTAGAACCACGCCTCCTCACTTTTGGCTTCTCCTTTCACTTTGGTCTTGCTTGTTTCCGTTTCCGTTTGCGGTTTTGCTGCGCGATAGCCGTTGACTTTTATTGGGTCTGCGGCCCAACTGTTCGCATTCCACACATACCTATTCACCTTCCCACATCCTTATAATGTATCACCCACATCCTTACATGTTAATACATCATTCCACATCACTATGCCTTAACACTACTATCACCACATATAGTTATTGTTAAACATGTGTAATACAGGATGTTCCAACGCGTGAAACAGGAGTGTGAAAACCTTTGGTCCAAGAGCACATAAAATTTTGCATCCGCTGTTAGGCACGGGGAAAATGTACTATGTATTTTGCCTTGATATCAATGAATTAATCAGTGTTCGAGAACGGGGGCTTTGATGATATTTACATTAAATTTGAAAATTTGTATAGAGTTTCAGAGAGTCGGTGAAATTGAAAAAACTTATTAAGCGAAAGGAGCTTTGTTCGAACTGGTTACGATTGTAGCACGGTTTCTTTTTTTACCCAAGGCTGGATTGTGTCGAATTAGTCTCACTCAAAATGTTTCATAAGACATAAATCTTGGACTGCAAGCTGACAGTACTGCTTAGCAAATATCCGTTATGTGCCAGAGTAAAACAATCACACACAGTTAGACATGTGCAGATATACTGGCACACATACACAAGCACACAGACAGACATACTAACATACACATATAGACACGCAGGCAGCCATATTAACACACACACAGGCTTGGCATTCGTGTACCCACGTAAAACTGCGCACGTGTGTGGGTGCGCTTGTGCGAGTGGGTGCGTGAGGGTGTGTTGTGTTTGTGTGGGTGTGTGAGAATTGGTACGCACGTGTGACTGCGTTGGTGCGTGGGTGTGAGTGGTTGCGTGTGTTTGTGTAAGTGCCTGTGAGTGTGTACGTGTTTGTGTGTGCGGGTAGGGAGCAGAGTGTGATTCAAAATTATTTCATGCATATACAAAATTAGGTCTCAGGCTAAAGAGACATGCATATTTCACTGCTTTAGACTTCATATATTTTAAACGTGATTTTTGCCCATTTCAGCAGTGATTTTTGCCAACCCAAACATTTGCTCGGAAAAATATTTTCATATACGTTTATTTTTTCTAATATTTCGCGTATGAACTTTAAGAAATCTACCAATAGACCGTAATTTTTAAAATAATATCCCGCACTATCGGTAAACTGCTGAAAATTGCCAAATTATCTTCTCTACTTTTTTGTATTTTAGTGCTGCCACTAATCTTGCACTAGTGACAAAACCGATATTAAATGAAGTTATGGGTGAAGTTCATGTATAAATTTTAAAGGTGAATAATAAAACAGAAAGAATATAATTTTTTATTCAGTAAATCAACGCCATGCCCATCTATCCTCACTAATGAATTCTCCTGACTGGGCAGTCAGGATATACGCGAATAAATAAAAGGAATAACAATTTTTAAATACACGTCATTGCATGAAAATACATAGGTAACATGTCCTGCATAGTGGCAACAATTCCAATGAAAATGGACAGATCTAACGGTTCTCACCGGAGTAGGGCGTCATTTCCAATCCGCAGGAAGTAGGTTAACAATGGAAAAAGTGTTATTTTTTAAACAATGTCGAGCCCGTTACAAATTAAAAGTGTACGTTCTTAACCATAAAGTGTCGAATGTAATTGTAATTATACTTTGATTTGTGAGCTATTTTGTCCATTGTAGACAGAATACTGGCCACACTATTTTTATCCTTGATATTACGATGTGATAAGTGCTCTAGAGTGAAGTTTCAATATAAAAATCATGTGTGTTCACGGTTCGAGGTATCTAAATAGTGTCTGATGCCAGGTCATAAATAATTATCACGTCGCTGCAGAAGTAAAGCCTAGTCAATACAAGCAGGATATTGGCCATGCTATTTCTGTCTGACAGAAAAAAGTGTTCAACTCGTGATCTATCTAATCTAGGAACTTATTTCATCAGTGTGCCATCAGTCTATCAGTTATACACGTGAGTTTAGGTTAATACGAGAAAATGCGTTATAAATCCATAGACAGGATATTAGCAATGATATGCCAGTCTGATAATAAAAAGTGTTCAACTCATGATCCATCTAATCAAGAAAATTATTTCATTAGTGCGCCATCACTATATTTCTAATACACTGTGAGGATCGGCGAATAAAAGAAAATGCATTATAAATCCATGTACAGAATATTACTTATCGGCTCATGTCGAGGGAAATTTTAGAGATTATATTATGTAGGTATTACCTAAAAATGTCATCCTAATCTCTAGTAGCCACCAGAGATTCAGAGACAGTTTTCCATTTGTGATTACAGTGTTTCCTTTTTACTTATTGCAGACTAGCTATTTCGCAGGTTTTAAAAAATATTAATGTGAAGTATTTATCGCGTTATTTTCGCTATTTTACGTTGTTTGGCAGTACTCGTTCTGCTCATACATAGTACGTGTTGTACAGTAATGTATATATTTGATGAATTTTGCGTTAAAAATCACAATATGTATAAAAATATTTTGAAAATATAAATTGAAGGGTGGACAGCACTAGTGGACTACTTGCATTTTTCCCACGGGAAAAAATGCAAGTAGTCCACTAGTGCTGTCCACCCTGCATATAGTAACTACTGGATCGTAATCGCCTCTGTCAGCGCTGTGTTAGCGACAGCAAGGGAATGGACTACTTGCATTTTTTCCCGTGGAAAATATATTATATTTACCACGGGAAAAATGCAAGTAGTCCACTAGTACTGTCCACCCTTCAATTCTAACACTAAAAGAAGATTAAAAATCATAAAAAATTACGATTTAAAGTAAATAGCGTGTTTACTCGGCGGATGAATACACCGAAAACAAACAGTAGTATTTACGCAGCGGCCGCTTGAGATGCCACTTGCCGAGTTAGATTGTAAACAACACACGATTAGTTGACTGATGGAAAGCGAAAAATCAGAGAATGCTGCTTTGTATACCATTCGGTGATTGGCTCAGTAACCGTCGCATATTGTTTACTTTCGTACGAGCGGAGCTTCTCACCGCTCTTCCATTTCGTTAACATCGAACTATCGTGTGTGCGTAGATACAAAATGATATATTGTTATTTTGTGCGTGATATTGAAATAAATATAGCGTCCCTACATCGCAGATTTTTACTTATTGCTGCGGTCCTGGAATGTAACTCCAGCGATAAGTGAGGGAACACTGTATCTATATTTTATTATACAGGTTAGTTTACAAAAACGCTATAGTTTGTAAATTATTAGTGCTAGAAGGCTGAATTAGGTTTAATTAGAAAGAGCGGGATTTAAAGTTTTATTCGGTATCATACATACAATATAATGAATATACAAATACATCTGGAGAACTTCAATTTCATTCGCTGTTTAGTAGCCCTAAGAATAACACTATTAACAGTCAAACAGATACAATTTGTGGTGGAAGAAATGAATAAACACGGATTCGTGATCACTTCAATTCGTCGATTTCAAGCAAGATATGGAGCACGATTACCTAAAAGAACAGTTGAAACCAATTACGCTAAGTGGAATGTTCACGGCACAGTGCATAATTTAAACAAAGGAAATTCATGCCATCAAAAAACAACAAAGACAGAACCGAGAATTAACATGCTAAGGATTTTAATAATACACTGTGCCGTGAACATTCCATTAGCGTATAATTGGTTTGAACTGTTTTTTAAGTAATCGTGTTCCATATCTTACTTGAAATTGACGAATTGTAGAGCTCACGGGTCCGTGTTTAATCATTCCTTCCACGACAAATTGTCTCTGGCTGTTATATGTGCCCTTCCTGGGGCTAATAAACGGCGAATGAAATTGAAGTTCTACAGACGCACCTGTACATTCATTACACCGTCTTTACGATATCTATAAAAGCTTTAAATTTTATTCTTTTTAATGAAACCTATTTCAGCCTTCTAGCACTAATAGTTTACATACTACAGTGTGTTTAAATCAGCTACTTTTTTAGACGACACTATAAAAGACTGTTTTCCCCGTCTCTGTGTGTCTGTGTCTGTCCCATTACTTCTTATCTATTACTGGAGAAAAATTATTGAACTAAAATCAGAAGGGGCATAAATGTATTACAAGCATTGTATTGTGGATACCATATGGACCGAATTACTATAAACTGTACGATTCTTTCGCGTTATTGGCCTTCTTCTCCTACGCGGCCATGTTATCGGTAGATAAGATACAGGATGGAAGTTCTGTCTAGATGTATGAAAAATATTCAAGTTCTGATAGTACCACGGTTATAACTGAAAAATGTAGTTTATTTCATAGGTGCTTAATTTTATCGTGTTTAGACCGTGGAATTCTCACGGGTTCTATCTAGGCCATGTTATCGGTAGAGAAGATACAGAATGGAAGTTCTATATACTTTCATGCAAAATATTCATTCAAAACACAATATTTCATCCTAAATCGTTAATACATTAGTCTTCATAAAAATTTAAAATTACCCAAATTCAAATATAAAACATGGAATTTCCAGAGGAACTATCTAGCCTATGTCGACAGTGTATCTCCATTTCTCTCTCTAAGTGTGTGTCCGTCCCATTACTTCCAATTAATTACTGAAGACATTTTTTGAACTGAAATCGAAACAGGTGTACATATCACATGTAGTGAATTGTGGATACCAAAAGCGCAAGAATACTATAAAATGTCATTTTTTCAGTTATATGTCTTTTTTTCTCAAACACGGTCATGTTATCGGCCGTGAAATCCATGAAAAAAATTCAGTTTTTGATAGTACCACGGGTAAAACTGAAAAATGCATTTTATTTCATCGATCCTCAATTTTATCACTTTTAAACCGTGGAATTCCACGATGCCTAGATAACGGATAACATGACCTAGATTCTAGGTTATGTTATCCGTAGATAAGATACAGAATGAAAGTACTGTGTATACAGTACCGTCCATAATTAAGGAACAAGTAATTAAACTCAAATTTCAAAAACTCGGGAATAAATTTTTCTGAAATTTTAACTGAATGTAGCTATAACGTAACAACTATTTTATGAATTTTCAGGTTACTCGAAATAATACAATAAAAGTTATTGATGATCTTATTATTATTCATTATCTTATTTCTTATTAACTTTAGGTCTCTAAAATTATGGAACATAATAACGTTTATAATTAAGAATGATTACAAAACAAAACACAAGGTTTTTTTAACGTTTGGGGCTTCAACCTTTGTTTCCAATCACTACAGTGCATCTACGCTCGTAGAATTTCAGCAAATCTTGATATTTGGCAACTGTAATAATGGCCCATTACTCTCGTAATTTCAGCCAGACATCTTCAACGTTTGCTGGATTTTTTGCCATAATATTTTGTCCTAGAGTCTTCCTTAGGTTTCTATTTGATTCATGTCTGGACTCTGAGCAGGCCAGTTCCACCGTAGTCGAGTGGTCTGCGACCCGTGTTCTGTATCGGGTCTCTGCTTGTGCAGAAAGACTGCGTGCGGGTTCGAAACCCGGCAATGAATACGAGCTGTTTCTCGTTTCGCGCCGTGAGCTCGCACTTATCGGTAAGACCTCAACTCCCCGCCCATGGACACATCCCAGGATCGTCGCATGGAGCTCACCATCATCCTTACTCTAAGAATGTTAACCTTAAGAATTTAAAAACCAATGTACTAAATGTCGATGTACTGTGTACTTGATTGGAAATGAAAGATTGTTTGTTTGTTTGTTTTGTGCTTAAACGTACAAGAGGTGATGTGCTCTGGCCTGATATCATATCGAATACCATCACGCTACCTCCACCAATCTTCACAGTTTTCTTTATACAGTTTTAATTTAAACTTTCACCAATTCTTCTTCTTACAAACTGTTTACCATCACTGCCAGTTATATTAAATTTAGATTCATCACTGAAAAATACTTATTGTCGATCGCCTTCTGACCAAATGACGTTTCTTTGCAAATGCCAATCTTGCTGCTTGGTTCTTTTTACTGATCAGTCGTTTTTTTCCGAGGAGATTTTGAACAAAGACCTATTTCATGCAATCGTCTGGACACAGTTTGTCGTGAAACATTTGTGTCACCTTCAGTTTGGCGAGAAATTTTACTCGCAGTCAAAAAACGGTCTTTTACTGCCAGGCGTTGCATACCTTTGTCCTCTCTTCGTGTAGTTTTCCTTCGGCTACCCGGCTTCTTTGTATTAGTTAGCCTACCGGTTTCATTATGCAGTTTCAGAACTCGACTCACAACACTTTTAGAAAGTTTCACGTTTACAATTTCTTCAATTGTCTGATTTTCCTTGCGTAATGTAACAATTATTGATTTAACAGCTGCATCAATTTTCATTCGTATGACCGTAGTTACAATTGCTGCAGTGATGTTTATCTTATTTATCTTTGTCTTTACTTACGTACAAGAAAACCGATCTTTTTAAAATTTTAACGCACCTTTTGTCATGTTCCTTAATTTTGAGCGCCTAAAATTAACAAAGTCATCAATAACCTTTATTGTATTATTTCAGTAACCTGAAAATTCACAAAATAGTTCAGTTACGTTATGTCTACATTCAGTTGACAGTTCAGAAAAATTGATTCGCCATTGTTTCAAGATTTGGAAGTTTAATTACTTGTTCCTTAATTATGAACAGTACTGTATATTTGTGAAAAATATTTATTTAAAACACGAAAATTCATTGTAAATCTGTAACATATTCGCCTTTATAATAATTTCAAATTAGTCTAAACTAAACCGTAGGATTTCCAGGGAAACTATCTAGTGAAGTTATAATTCATGAATATGCATTCTTCAGTTAAGCGTAACTAGTTTTTAATTTACAATCATTTCTGTATAGCCATCTGTCTTAATGTATTTTCATACTCCATGTCTCAAAAGTATGGCCCAGTCATAATTCTTAGAGGCAGAATACATCAGGTGTATTTTTTAGTATTAAAAGTGGATCAGGAAGAACAATTATAGTCCATTACCTTCTCAGGGGATGGAAGCTAATCTATGTTCAGTATACATACACAGTTTTCTTTGGCATTGAGGCAAAAACTACTATAAACAGGACGTGCACGGCCATATAGTGGACTACGCTACCGGAGGCCATGGTATTCTTAGTAACATAACAATTTCTATTGGACAGATTGATCAAAAATTATTTCTTCCATACAATAGAAGGGATAATAAGGTTCTACAGTGAATTTTAAATGGTTTAAAGCACTGTAATGGTTCGAAATACAAATTTTAGCCGGACTTAACATGTATTATTGTATGAGTTTAGTGGCCACTTTATAGAAAGACGAGTTGTTGCAGTTTTAGACTTTACAAAATGGATTATAGTTAAACCTTTTCCAAAGTAAATATCCAAAAATACAAACATTCACGCAAATAAACAAACAGACATAGAAGCAAAAACCCACCAAACTGCAGCGATTAGTCAGCCAACCGTTCAGTACATTCCACCGTTCAACACATTCACTATATTCCACCAGTTGATGATGATATGGATGAACTTAGCAATGCCACGGCATCCTCTGAGTTTTAATGAAGCCACAACCTTGTCATTGAAAACCTTTAAGACATACTGCACATTTTGTAATTGAAGTCGTGAGGGGTTGCCAGCAAATTGAGTGGGTGTAGTAGTCGTCAAAATACTGCCTTTCTCTGACTCGTAGTTCCTTAACGTCTGCAAATGATGTCGTTGTTTCATTGTCAAGACTGATCTTCTGGCCCTTCTCACTGATCCAGTTGTTTTGACACAGTACATCTGCACTTTAGCAAATGTACTGACAAAAAGGAGAAACCAGACACGTTTGCTGTCAAAATGCTTGGCTTGGCAAACACACAAGCTTTTCTTTCGATCTTGAAATAATCAAGTTCTTGTACTGCTTCTGCAGGTCACGTTCAGGTTTGAAAGCATCAAATGAAGTGATATTATCTATCTGAAGAAAATACCTCAGTTGTTGGTTTCCCACTTTCGCCGGGCGAGGTGCAGGTTTTGGAGATGGCAGACATGAAGCAGGCACATTGACGCTACTGGGAGGGATTCCAGGTTGCATAGAACCACTACGCAATTTGATCACAGGTGGTCAGCACCCCAGTGTATCTCACAAATGAAAAACTTGTCTGGATAAACAACGAAGTTTTCACGAGGTGGAAGAACATCAAGCCACTACTGTCTCTCAGACTGCTCTTTCGGCAGTCGAAACACACGGCGCCTGTTCTCCTTATAGTAATTACCCTGACAGTTCACAACCCCACACTTGTTCGGTATTTTTAATACATATAATCAGCAATAAACTTTGTAAACAAACAGTATCCATTTAAAAATACAACAATGTGCCTCGAAACAATGTCCGATTCAAACCGAGCGACAGACTACGACAATGTTCGCACTGTGACAGTTGGTGGCTAACTGAACTCGGTGAGCTGGCCTCCGCTAACGTAGTCCACTATGTGACCGTGCACATACTGTTTACAGTAGTCCTTGCATTGAGGTTAATTCTACCGCAGGTAAGCTACACTTTTCTTTGTTTAAATACTCTTTCTTTCAGTTTCTTATAACAATTAGTGCCAGTGTGTTTCAGTGTTGAATGTGTGAAAATGGTTCTATAAGCACCAGCGTCTATAATTCTAAGGTATGGTGAGAGTATGTTCAATGTATGGTTGTTGCTACGTGTATTAGAGCTAGACTACATCAGGCATCGGTCTTACAGTATTGTCACGGGTTTCAGTGAAGAATTGTGGCGATACGTGTTATTTCACACAATCAATTTAAATGTAACAACATACACACGTAATGGCACTAGAAGGACTCTAATCCTCTGAATACATGATATGTTAAAAGATATTCCCAGTACTTCTTTTCAATGGCAAGATGAGGGTAATGATACACATAGATGATTTACTACATACTATTGTAAATTCACGAGATGGAAAATGTGAGTAATCTACCACATTTTGGCATATAACCCACAACATGATATTCTATTAAACAGTGCATTATTAATGGATAAAGTCCATACTTAATAATTGAATAATTAAATGTGCATATGGAACAAATTAATTAAATGGCGTTCAAATCAATTTACGAAATTTACCTTGTCGCTAACCTCGATCACATAGAAAATAATAATATTAAACTTGCTCTTACACAGGAGATTTGCTGTCAATGATGGCTACAATGTTTAACACTCACGAAAAACACCTTAAAGATGCCGCTAATTCTCCCTCATATCACGGTGCCCCCCTTATTTCCCCTATGCCCTAGACCTAAATGTTGCTCTCCGTCCCAACAGTCTACATCGTCGACGAGATCTAGTTCCCAAGTCCCCTCTTCTCTCGCTTCATGGCCTTCTTATACAAGCTTACACTTTTTTTTGTTATTCATTTCTACTTTCTGTCGCAGCGTCTTAATCTCCATAACTCAACCGCTCTGTTGTGCCTATGAGTCGAAGTCTTGTGGAGCTCAGCATATTTCTCGAGCTTTGCTGACCGACCGTTAAGTGTTTGTGTTAAGTGTTTGCTCACGCAGCTGTACCGACTGCGTCCTGTAGTCCCACAATTCTAACGTAGCTGTCGATACATACATTTTACACATCGCCACGATATATGGAACCTATGCATATATCATAAATCTTATGATCGCCCCGATATACGAAAACCTATGCATATATCATAAATCTCATGACACATGCCGTCCCGTCGAGAAAAAAATTGAGCTTCTGAGGTCAAATTTTTCCCGTAATATCGTAGATAACAGAGAAAAATTATTTTATTACACTCCTCCTCTTAATACTAATTATTCTTTCCTTATTCACATTAATGCTAAGTTATACACTTCGTTTATTGACCTCACACGTTACAATCCTTATATTCCACGTTGTGCGTTACATAATACACATTCGAATTAACACAACATTACTATATTAACTCGACAAAATACATGTATACACATCCTAACGCATCTCTATTTAACACATTTATGTCTACTGAATACATTTACACAATTGTAACTACGCATTTGACTTCCATCCTCTCGATTTCGAAGCACATTGTAAATCACTGGGAACATTGTTATTGTAGTCTCGGTGCAGCACATAGTCATTGTTAGTGCACAGAAAATTTCATCTTAAAAAACCTATTTTTTTGTTGACATTGTTGGTACATATTATAATATTTGCTCCCTATATCGTTAGAACACGGCAGTGATATTTCATCTTCAAAATTTGTAAAATACATAGCTATTTTCCAACATTGTTGCGTTTCATATTTTCTTTTAATATTATTGGGATCTTGTCCTTTATCATTTTATTTCAACATTGATGGGAATCATTCCTCTTTTATTGCCGACTGAAGCGTTCAATTGACAATGGTTGAATAGTATAATATTTTCTTTTAATGTTGTTGGGATCTTAACCATCTTTTGCATTTTATTTTAACATTGTTGGAATCATTCCTCTTTTATTGACGACTGAAGCGTTCGATTGACAATGGATGAATATTATAATATTTTGTTTTATATTATTGGGATCTTGTCCATCTTTTGCATTTTATTTCAACATTGTTGGGAATCATTCCTCTTTTATTGACGACTGAAGCGTTCAATTGATAATGGTTGAATATTATTACATTTTCTTTTAACATTGCTGGTATTTCCTCCATCTTTTATTGATACTTTGCGTTCAATTGGCAATGATAAATAGTCATCGCCTTATGATCAGAGCCAAGCTCGTGATCAGGCGGAAATAATTAATTGAGTAACCTCGAATGTTATACGAACAGTCAGAAGAAAAGAGCACGTGAATATTCCAAATGACCAATTTCGTTTCACGATTCTAGAGTTACAGTTACATACTTGATGTCCTGGCATAGCGAGAAACTTTCGTCTTTCGACTTCGTAAGTTCTCGACCTAAGACAATAATAATATATTTTCTGACGATTTAGTTCATAAGAATCCTTCCGCATAGCTAAGGGTAATTATGATCGTCCACAATAATAAACATGGTGTACACAATGACAGTCACGAATTTCGTCTTTTGCATTTGCTAAGACTTAACTCGATCATTATGCACAAGAAATACACAAGAAATAAAATACACAGTGTAACATTGAGAATACAGCAATACGGATGAAAACTTCTGCCATAGGCTCTGTCAAATCTCGACTGTAACTCTATATAACACACAAGAAAACAGAAAAGAAATACACAGAAAGAAATACATAGTACATACATTGAGATTACAGCAATACGGATGAGAACTTCTGCCATAGGCTCTGTCAAATCTCGACTGCAACTCTATATAACACACAAAAAATTATTATTCGTCGGTTCAAAATGAGAAAATCTCCGCTTCGGACATGTAATACTCCTAAGCTAGGCAATCATTTCTGACACTTCATTTACATATTTAAGTGAGCAACGGTAATCGTTACATATTTTACATATTAAGTAACAGCTTTTAGCTGTAGAGGTTTCGTCACTCGGACGGTTGTCCTTCAATATTTACTTTTGCAGGCGGGCCAGTGTGGTTTGGGGTATCCGTTACACACATAGCAATGCCGAGTCAAAGCGGCAACTCCAACTCACTACGAAATTACAGTAGATCTGATGTAATGAAAGACATTTCTGCAAAATGCTAAATGAAGTTCATCTTAAACCGAAAATTTTCTCTTCTTAATCTTCAACTGATCAGCGAGTAAACGATAATGAACTTTTGCATTTCTGTTAAGTTTAGTTATCTCAAGACTCGTATAATCGACACACAATATAAATATTCTCACGGACTACCCCACTGCCCTTATACCTGTCTAATACATGTTTAATTCTGCCTGTTTTGAATTGATGAAATAATTCTCTGCATTGACGGTGTTAAATAATTAATCACAAAATCACGACATTAAAAAATGCGATAATGGGTAAACAAACAAACACAATATTTTAAAATAATATCACTCAATTCCCTATTCACTTCTAAAGAACCAAATACATAAAGAATATACCTGTCTGCAAGTACAAAATAATTAAGCATTACACGTAAACTAACACCTGTTGTTAGTGACTTCGCCGTGTCTCTCGATCGTATCAGACCTTACATACTCAGTAACATCATGGGTTGACATTCTGATTTACCTGCCTCATGTAGTTGACACGAACATATTCACGTTTTATCACATATAGAAAATTTCTAGTTTTCGTGCATCCACATTC
This sequence comes from Trinorchestia longiramus, assembly GCA_006783055.1. Taxonomy (NCBI): domain Eukaryota; kingdom Metazoa; phylum Arthropoda; class Malacostraca; order Amphipoda; family Talitridae; genus Trinorchestia; species Trinorchestia longiramus. Next base: position 14,763 of record VCRD01005067.1, read on the forward strand.
ATCAATACTTATCATTCTGTTGCAATTTCATTGAACTCTATTTCGAAATCATTGCCGAAGCATTAATCATTTCGCTACTCGTGTTCACATGAACACGGAATTCTATCACTGTTAAATTCAAAATCCTTATGGTGTTGTCACAAATGCGTTGCTATTGAGTGAAATCCTCATAACCTTAGTAAATTAAAGGACTCAAACTTTATTTACTTTATGTGATTAACACATTCAATTATTTCGGAATCTCGATCATCTTCAATTTATGGAAATTATTTGCAAGAATGCACAACTGAGGAAATTTCTTACCACATACATTTTGCTTGACCCTCATAAAATAATTATTCTAACGGCAAAGATATTTCTACACGGCCAAGTGGAGTATAGTCCCTTTTTCTCTTAGCAGTAATTATGATAAAATAGAACATTACTTCCTCTAATCTACAATACCCTCCTGCCCCTTTTCAATCGACTTCGAAATACAACACAAATGGAATGGATTCAAATTCTAATTCCCCTATCACTGATCACTGAAGCAACAAAATGTCAACCACGACTCATTCCCCTTTCACTTAACAATGAAGCAAAATAATTCTTTTAACCATGATTAACTCCTCTCACATTTATCAGAAAAACATCAATAAAATTTGTAGAATATGTTGAAATTTGTTCTCCCATAACTACAAGGGCTTTAACATTATGGTGGGCTTTTACCCTTTCACATGAATTTAATGATGAACCCACACGTAATTTTTCGAAATGCTGAGATTTGCAATCTATACGCAAAATTTAATTCTGATGGACTTACATAACACACAAATAACTTCAACACGAAATCATGAAATATAATTATGTGTTCCCCCATTTGTCAAATAATGAACGTAAATTCAAATGCATGCACAACATTGCTCCCCAGTTTCCTGGAAGTGAAAAAAAAACGTAGAAACGAACAAAAATGCTGCTCCTTGGAAGAAAAAAACTTCCAAAAAACATAGGAGACAATTTTCTCTCATTTGGCATCAAAAAAGTACATATTGGGAAACCTTTTACTGCCGTAGGGCTTTGGAGTTGTTAGGGTGTGGCGATACGTGTTATTTAACACAATTAATTTAAATGCAACAACATACACACGTAATCGCACTAGAGGGACTCTAATCCTCTGAATACATACATGATATGTTAAAAGATATTCCCAGTACTTCTTTTCAATGGCAAGATGAAGAATGTAGGATGATTCAGATGTCGTATCGTAATATAATGCTTCAGCGTAAAATCAAGTCATCTATATCTGTACTCCGGTCCATTGTTTATATTAATAGACAGCTATCCATGCTATCTTCTGTCAATTAGTATTTTAGTTTTAATTTTAACATGATTATTTCCTTTAGTTTAAATTGTTTATTTTGTCTCAAATCATGGTTCAATCAAATGGTTAACCAACGACCTCATCATTTATCCTTACTAGACTAATCGGTGTAAGAAACCTGCTTGATGCTGGAACTCGTGATGCTAAATTCGTCCAAATGAGTGGTTCCGTCTAGACTGCATGTGCTCGACAGCAACGATACTCTAGTTGGCAGCCAATAGAAAAGGGACATAGTTGACATGCAAGTGAAATTCGTTCTAAATTTTAATGAAATTTTACCGACTCGAGGAACACGATGATGCCTTTCTTTCATAGTGTATTGAACCTAAATCTTGAAAATGCAACTAAGAGCTGATGACGTAGCTGTCATCCTTGCCTCTTCAGTGAGCAGAAGTGGTGCAGTCGGACCACCGCAGACCCGTGAATCAACTTTCGAAACATTCAAACCACTGCTTTTTAATTCTGGAACTGATGGTCCCATTGGGATATAGGGAAATTAGCTACGTAGCCAAGTTGACGTGGCAGGCGGGTGCTCATCTAAGTTGACGCCTGTCCCTCTGTAAGCTTCTACTGTAGCCTACGGGCTTGTAATCTGTGCTTGTTATGAGGGCTTCACCCCATATATTTATTGTTCATTTAAAAATCTGCACATCCAATGTAAAGTCACCGAACACCTGGTGTCATTGCCTAGAGGGATCATCGCCGCTTATCTTACCATAGAAAAATGACAGTCTCGAAAGTTTATATTCCTATTTAATACATAAAAAATTAATTACAAGAAAAAACTAAATAATCAATTTACAAAACCCCGCAGCGTACTCAATCCCTTTAGCCAATTAACAAAATAAATCAGAGTTCAAAGGGGTGTTCCACTCCCCATGTAGGGTAATGTACTGCTGAGACGAATTTAGGTTCTTGATAAAGATTATAGTAACAAGATGGGTCAGCCAGCACTTAGGATCGTGAGGTTCGATAATGCCTCAATGCAAGCCAAAGAGTACTATAGAAAACACAAAGGAAACTGGATATTAAGGATATGTTCTCATTTAACAAGATATAATAGTAACTAATAAGATAGTACTAGCGATAGCTCTCGCAGTCAATACCTGTAGGCTCCAATGCAGACGCACGTCTGATTGGAGGCCGAGATTCTATCTCTGCACATCAATTACTATTAACGTACAAACAACAAACAAGTACAGACATCACGATTTTGAGCATACCCTTACACTTGTGCTGCCAGTTCCCTCGTTACCCTCTGTACGGTAGGAGCGATCATAACGTGCAGAATTTAATAGCCTTCTCACTATCACAGCTGACGATGGTCAATCACTGACTCACATTGATGTCATCAAAGCTCACCGTGGACCACCAGCTTGGTCGACTAGTACCACCAGCTTGGTCGACTGGCACCACCAGCTTGGTCGAATGGTGAGCGAATCCACTTGTGAGCGGAAAGACCCGGGTTCGAATCCCGCTGCCGCCATGGTTGACGCAGCTAGAATTGCGGCATGGGACTTGGGTAACCGAATAATTATGCAAGTGATTATCCAACCCAAGAATGGGCCAGAAGGTTCATTCCAATAGCCAAATTCTTTTCTATTCTACCTATAAATTAAGCCTGGAAGCAGACCAGCTAAAATCACGAAAACCTGTAGAGGCAGCCTTCTCGTGAAAGAACGCAATCAATTTCAAACTCGTGGCATTTTTGGAAGTTGCCACTTGGCCAGTGTGAGCGTTGACGTCGCAGCACACGGCAGCCTGAACGAGATCAAGGGGTCAATCTGGTCTGTAAATTACCCACACTACACTTAAGAGCGCCGCTGAGAGGAGTTACAGTAGTGAGTTGTGAAGCCTCATTACCAGATGAAAAGGATAGGAAATACCCCCTTATGGCCCCTCTCCGCCCAGAAAAAAATACATTCCGACATTCCACCAGTCTCTTTCCACATTTCATGGAAACATGACGGACAAGGTGAAATGTGCAACTCTATATCCCTGAACCACGCCCCTGCTACAAGTATCAGAATCACGGACATGGAGCAAAAATGTGCCAATCTTTAAGAGTGTGTGCAAATTGTGCCCACGATCAGCATGTGTTGTCCTGTGATAGACCTCCCAGATGCGCTATTTGTAACAAGCAGCACCTTGCAGGCTCTCAGGAATCCTTCAATTATAAATTGGAGGAGGAAACATTTTCCATGCAAATGGAGCAGAAACTGAGCTATGGTGATGCAAATAATAAGCAATAGGTATCTGATGCCCGAAATGTCACATGCTGAAAAAGTGCAAGCTTCTCAATAGAAACCCTGCGTCCTTGTGGCGGTGTACCCAGCGAATCCAGGTAGAAGCTCTAGAATAACTGGATCTGAGAATTATTATCTGAGCTATCTGGCGAGTAGAACTAAGCTGTTCTTCTACCATAAGGGCAAGTGCCACCGTCTTCAAGTTGCTTTTAGTCAGTTGTTCTATTAACTTTTCAATTTCTTCCGAGTGGTGAATCTCTCCCTCAAGTTTTTCTTCGTGGTACTTTTTCCATTTTCTCCCACCTAATATATTCTACAAAACGAGTAGGCTCCTCGTAACCAGAAATAACACGGTTGTAACTAGCATCTTTCAATCGACATATTTTTACAGAATGCTCATTTCTTCTCATTTCAGTTTCATTTTATAAGTAAGGGTAGTGTACAAGAATGGTAAAAACAATTGAAAAAAGGTGAACCAACGTCCACCCTTTTCATTGATGTCGGTTCGCTCCTCTCAATATTTTCCACACCATTCCCGAACACAACCTATACTCATACCACTGTCAACGTGCACTTGGCTCATTCTACGATGGATTTCAGCAGCACTACGTCCTTCTGCGTGCATCAAACTGATTACACTTCGTAACTCACATTGGCTGGGAGCATCGATCATGACGACCGTGTTCAATTGCCCGTACTTCGAGCAATCAAGCTCTATCCGTTTTGGCGATTATGTGGAGAAATAAGTAACATCTTGCAATACTTTTGGTAATAACATTATGTAATTTAAATTCACCTTTTTTGTTACCCATCGGAGGTTGATAAAACAGCTTACGTAAAACCTTAATGGATAAACTAACCTCAAACGTGCAATGAGAGAGATACTTGTTGCTCCATGAATGTAGGGCTAGACTATTTTTACGAAGTTTAAGAAAAATTTCTACTTAGTTAATATGTATTGTACAAAATATAACTCATCCAAGTCACATTTGGGGGTCATATGGTCCATGTCATTTTCAGTTCCGGTTAGTCGTATTGAAGTCTGAACACTCGAGTGATTAGGCACTTTCTGAATTTTAATATACCACAATAGACAATCTCAGAGGTAGGCTTTGAAAGAACACATTCTTATCCGGATGTTTTACTAACACTTGAAGGTAACGATGATACTTTAACATGTTTCATGTTAGCACCACTATCGAAACGGTAAGTTAACTTTATCTCAAGTGGGAGAATTTATGCAATATGCAATAATATTTATGCAATATTACTGATGAAAATAAAGAAACGAAAACGCAAATGCTTCAACCATCTCGGTCATTCTCACTTTAAGACAGCCATGATGACAGACAAAATTAAAATTAACATTTAACATAAAAACAGTCATGAGTACTCAAAACTAAAAGTAAACTAGGAATTAACAAATGAGAAGCAGTCTGAATGTCATTCAACTGAGTCGCGAGCAGCAACATGAAATGAAATTTTTAAATCCACAGTAGCATTACGCTTGACACAGAGCTTACATTTTTGAAGTCATATCATACAGAAAATTTACACAGTTCAGTGAGTGAGTTAACAGTATACTGAGGAAGAGTTATAACAGGATGGTAGGTAATAATGCCTGCCGGTATGCTCCACAACATGAATACGCAATGTACTAGTAAAAGAGCCCCCGTACCGAGAGACACAATGTGCGTGGCTGAGTTTACGAAATGCAGATGTAAATTGAACAATGAAAATTTCCACATAACACAAAAAACGGAGGTGACAACCATCGCTTCACATCACTACCAAATGCTGCACTAGTCGTGACACAGCAGTTTTACTCTAGTAGGACATTGTGAACAACCTAGTCGTTCACTAGGTTTTTCAGTAGACGTGTACGTTAGGGGTGCTCCTCTTGGTACCTTTGGTATGCGCACTAAAATCTGTCGCTTGCGTGGTTCTGTATGTATTGAGGGAACGTCAGCAGGTAGAGTAGGGGTAGTCGAGCGCCTGCAGTCAGAGTGGTAACACATTCACTCTGTTGTCGAGCGGTTGCTTAGTGCAAAAATCCTTGCTGCCGATTTGTGTACACCTCGCTGAGCCATTAGTGCAATATTTAACTCTGGTGCAATAAGGAGATATAAAAACCCCGTATCAACCATTCCTCGCAATTGTGGTGCAATAAATAAATTAATATATAAACATTTTAAAATACTGTGATTCAAAGTGCAATAAAAAAAATAAATATACAAACCCCTTTTAATTAAAAGTATTATTCAACACACAAAACCTGAAAAGAACTGTGCTTTTAAACTTATCGTTTGTAGCTGGATTTGCTGACTAGGAACTCTTGACCAACTTGACATTAATTGGTCAGTAAGTCCGGTGACAACGAAGATTAAGATTAACTATCTACAAACATCACATGTCAGTAATTGTATTGCAAAAGCCAGTCTTGGAAAATTCCAAAAGGTTATTTCCCAGAACAGTATTTTTGTTGAATGGTATTGCTACACCATTTTTGACACCTCGACGTCGTCGCGAAGCGCGTTTTCTAAAAAAGAATAATCACCTATCTCAAACTTCAATAGCTCACTCCGATTGTTTTTCGAAACATCTTGTCATTTTAAAGTCTCGCACGCAGCCCACATTCAAATCGTTCTTCTACGTATAGCCAGAGACATAGTGACATCTCTCACATAAATAAATCAATGATGTTGTGCTTACTGGAATCGTTTCTTTAGACTTTTCCTACAGACAGAATATAGTTACACAGCACGAGTTGAAATACCTTCCCTCCGTCCATCTTTATTGGCATGGTGTCCCTTGATTTCCCTACTAGAACTGTAATGTAGTTTACATAGTTTACCTAGGTAATGCACATGAGCTTTACTTCCATTCGACGTAATTTTAAAGGCCTATCTTTACACACAGTTCTCACTTCAACAGTTTGCTCATAGCGTGCCTGCTGGCTTTGCGCTTCTTGAAAATACTTTTCCTGGCACAACCATAATTGTAGAACTCCCATTTCTACAGTTCCCCTATCCCGTACTTACCAGCCTTTTGTGTCTGTATTCGTGTTTCCAGGCAGAATAATATTCACAAAACTCGCATTTGAACAGTTCCTCTATTCCGTGGTAGAAGCTTTGTGCTCCTTCAAATGACTTAACCGAGTTGAATAATATGCAAAGAACTAGCATTTAAACCGATCCCCCCTTCTGTGCTTACTGGCTTCATCTGTTTGTAAGTCACTTTTCTTGGCAGGATATTCGCAGAACTCACATTTGAACAGTTCTCCTTCTCCGTGCTTACTGGGTTTGTGCACCTTCAAAATAATTTTAAAAGCAGCCGTATGTTCACAAAACTCGCATCAGGACCGTTCCCCTGTTCCGTGATTTCTGACTAGGTGCGCCTTAAAATTTCCTTTTTGGGCAGAAGATTATTCCCACAACTCACACTTGAAGTGTTTTTATTCCGCACTTGCTAGTTCGGTGTCGGTTTGCGTTACTTTAACAAACAGAAGAATATTCACATGACCCGCACTTGAAAATGTTTCCAGAAATGTGTTTTTCAAGATCATTTTGCTTCATTATGTTTCTATCTGAACATCGATAATCACATGCTTGACATTTGAAAAAGTTTCCCTCACTATGTGTCGTTTCCACGCTTCGTTTCATACCGATTAAATCAACACGAATTTTCACTCAACTCGCCCTTAGATGACACTCACAATTTATGTTCGGAATAAAGGTGCCACCTAAGGCTGTCAGGAACAGTAGCAGAATCACAAAGCTCAAGAACGGACCGCTGTGTCATGAGTCCGTCAGGAGGTCCGACCTCAACATCACTGTTCGCACAAAACACATCTGGCGCTAGCGAGTCGGCCCTCTCTTGAGACGCTCTTGCTGATTGTGGATAACCAATACAGGCAGGCCCCGCTTTCATAAAAGCTGAAATAATTGCAAGGCACCTCTCGAAGTTATTACAGTACGTAGACATAAAAACGGACCATTTTTTGTGATGTTTATTTCAGGGTAACTACAATAAACATCCATATTATTATTCATACGAGGTTATTAGAAGCAATTGGTTCAAGAATTAGTCTTAATAACAGAAGAAATTTTAACAGTAGCTATACATAAAATACATACGCAATACATGTACATAACATGACAAACAAGAGATTGATAACCAAATATATATTGTCATATAACAAAATAAAATATCGTCACTTTTCAGTGTTATGTTTAATTATTTTCAAGTAAAATAACTCACTCCAAAAAGATATTTTGTTTACGGATCTTCACTGATCTTAATTACGGAACAGTCAATAATCACATATGCTTGTGAAGTTTCATCAGGTGTTCACATAGACGGCTTCACAGCAAAACAAGAATGATATTTATCATTCTTTTTTTCATTGTATATTGATCGATACACTTGAAGACTGTTAGTAATGTCACGGGAGAACTTGCAGAATCTCTCAGAATTAGGATCTTGAAGTTCTAACAATTTCATGGCATCGGAAATTAGAGTAAAGGCCTCATCAAGTTTAGTTGCAGTGAACATTTTTACTGGTGTTCGTTCGGAGTCAAAATCATCATCACTGTCGCTGTCAGTCTCACTAGAAAAGTTTAACACTCCATTGTCTTCTTCTGAAGAACATACCATCAAATTTTCAATGTCATCTTGACTAACATTCAGCTTTAACTCTTTTGCTAATCCTATGACATCTTGCTTTGCATCATCAATAGGGACATTAAAGACATCGACATTGTTTAAGAAAAACTGGGGACATAAATTTTTCCAGACCTCTTTCATGCTGGTCTGCTTCACTTCAGCCCAGGAATCAGCTATGTTTTTAATGGCAGAATAGATATCGTACTTTTTCCATATATCTTTCAACGACATTTTCTCATCTTTATTTTCCTTAAGTATTTTAGCAAAAGTGCGTCGTAAATAATACGCCTTAAAAGATGCTATTACACCTTGGTCCATTGGTTGAAGAATGGATGTTGTGTTGGGGGGTAGGTAAATTACCTTCACATTAGGGTGCATATCACCTAAACTTGCAGGATGACCAGGAGCATTATCGAGTAGAAGCAATATTTTAAAAGGTATCTTCTGATCATTACAGTATCCTTCACATTCAGGAATGAAATGATTGAGAAACCACTCGTTGAACAAAGTTCGAGTAACCCATGCTTTGGCATTAGCTTTCCATATAACAGGCAAAGATGCTTTCACTAAGCCCTTTAAAGCTCGAGGATTTTGGGAGCGATAAACTAGCATTGGCTTTAATTTGCAGTCACCAGCTGCATTCCCTCCTAACAACAACGTCAATCTATCTTTTGCAGTTTTATGTCCCGGAGCAGATTTTTCATTATTTTCTATGAATGTTCTGGTTGCACTTCTTTTCCAGAACAAGCCTGTTTCGTCCACATTAAATATCTGTTGAGGACAGTATTGACCATCAGTAATGAAATCAGCTAATTTATTTGGAAATTCGTTTTCTGCAGTTCTATCAGCGTCAGCAGCCTCGTCTTGCAATTTTACATTGTGTAAATTAGCTCTTTTCTTGAACCTGTGTAACCATCCACGACTTGCAACAAACTTTTGTTTTTCATCTTTTGACGAACCCCTGTGTAATGATTTCAAACTATCATATATAGCAATAGCTTTTTCTTGCAATAAAAGACTGCTGACTGGGGTGTAATTCTCATTTTGAATTTTCAACCATTCCACTAGTTTTTCCTCCATCTCGACGATTAAATCAGTACGCCGATATGATACATTTGTAGCACTCAAGTCAATGGAAGATGGACTTGTATTCAGCAACTCTTTATATTTACTTTTACTTCTTAAAATGTTTGCGACTGTAGGCCTGTTGAGGCATAGTTCTCTGGCAATTTCATTCTGAGATTCACCACATTGAACACGTTTTATTATTTTTATCTTCTGTTCGAGAGATATTTTTGTTCTCTTCCTTGAACAATTAATTTGGTCTTTATGTGTTTCTTTCCTTTTTGAAGTCATAACGAAGGGCTGCAAATAAGACGATTAAAACTCACATTATAAATAATTTAAACTTGGAGTGCTATTTAATATGTACCAATTTACTGCCAAAAATATTTTCCAGATCTTAAAATTACTGCTTGTTCAATGTAATACAATTATATAAATCAAAGTATCACACTAATTACTCACCTATACTGAGTGAAAGTTTAAGCTATGGTTGAATTTTAATACATTCTCTACTCTGAACTTTCATCAGCTGATTCTGGCAACAAACACCGCAATATACGCAAAGTCGAGCCCTCAAGACCATTTTCTTTTATTCTAACACATAGAAAATGGAATGTTGAAGGAGTTACAATTATATAATAACTTCGAGTAATATCTCGCTCTCATTACCATTTGAGATAAATCTGAGACGTAATTTTGGTAATAAAAGGGGGGCTCTCCTGTACTTGTTTTACATGCACCAGAGCCACCTTCCCTCACCTCGTTTTCTGCTTCTGTGGATCCAGCATGTGACTCAGCCCAGGCCTTATCTACTTCTTTCTTGAAAGTAAGGGTAGAAGAGACTGCACTCGAACTAACCTGTGAAAAATAACTTGTGCCATTTGTATGAACAAATTACCATGTAGCACGTAGGACAGCTTAACAAACACATTCTTTTAACACCAAGGGCATATACAGTGGAACCGCGAAATACGAGTTTAATTCGTTCCAGCACTGAGGTCGTATAGCAAATTTCTCGTATATAGAACAAAAAATGCAAAAATGCAAAGAAAACAATGAAATCACAAGTGCACAAACGCGTAAATCCTCACGCTACGAGAGAACAAGGGACACTGAATTATTAGGTTGTTAAAAAAATAATGGCCGATTTCAGAAACCTTCCAGACCTTCGAGCGGCCATTATTTTTGTAACAACCTAGTACAAGGGGTGAATCCTGGTCGAGGCGGATTGGGAAATGCACGTCACGTATACCTACAGCCTGGCTCGTGGCTCGTAACGCGTGCCAATGATTGTATATAGAGCAGAATTTTGGGCTCATACTTTCCTCGTATCTTGAATTTCTCGTATACAGAGCTGTTCGTATCTCGAGCTTCTACAGTACTAAATAGGAATCGTAATTGACAAGGAAATAAGTAGAGCAGTCCCTCGCTATATCTCGGTTTACTTTTCGCAGATTCAAAGCATCGCGGGTTTGTATGGCGAGCATATGCACATGATCAGTAGATTGGCAGATAAATGGGAGATGAATACGTAATCACAGCATTGTGTTCTACATCCTGGGCGGTGTACCTCTAATGTTATCGGCGATGCTACGAGTCCTTACAAGACAATGTTTGCACAAAAGAAAAAGCACCGACAGCAACTATCCATTACCACGGTCTTCTTTCGCAAGAACTTGGTAATATAGCGAGGGACTACTGTACATATGAATGTGTTGTTCGACCTGATAAGGTCGAAGACACAGAATAGGAAATGAGATAACACATAAATGACATTTCCTTCGTCTTACATGAACATGTACAGTAATATAATGAGTATGCAGCTGCTACTTCGCAGAAATTCAAATATCGCAGGTGATCCCAGAACATAACACCCGAGATAAACGAAGAATTACTATACCTTTTTTAATCTTTGAAATTGATTTTCTAAACACTTAAAAAAATTACCGAACAACCAAACAAAAACTAAGATCAACATAGAGAAAATTTTAAATAAAATTTCAGCTGAAGGGAAAGTCATGTTTACTTGCCTGTACAATTGTTTGCATATGAACACATTCCTCGTGAACTCGACAGTGCAACTGTAGTAAACACCAAATACTGAAAGAGTCAGAGACAGGAAACTCCTAAAGTCAGCAAATAAATTTCCTCCGATGTTAACAACTACCAAAGACTTGAGTCCAAGAATTAAACTGATCATAACAGCGACAGCGCGAGTGGCAACAGGACGAAGACCAGTTCGTCACCGTGTTTTGAGACGCTTTACAAGTTCAAGTAATTGATTTATCACAAACAATATGCACGCCACAATACAATAGGCCAAACAATTACAGATGAAATCAACTGTGAATGTTTTTCTGTCAAAAACCTAACAAAGTAAGATTTTCAAAAATTCGCATTCAGCTACTAACTCGTATAAACTGATATCGCAAAAAAATGTGCATATCAGGAAAGCTTGAACAAATGAAATAAATGAATAAGGAAAAAATCATTGGACCATGAAATGGTTACAAGTGGAAATAAATTCAGTGAGGCTGACTGTATACTGAAGCAGGACATGGAATGGCTCTAGACACCATGGCTGTAGGAAACACAAGACACTGCTTCGCCACCACCAACACATAAAACATGGACAGGTGAAAAGACTGACTGTCATACAGACAGTGGATATGCCAAATATAAAGCATTAAATGAAACAGTAAATTAGAAAGTCAGACTCAGTGGCTGGGGTGGAAAAAAATATCAGGCTCTGAAAAATGGAACGAGTCCAAAGGTTTCAGAAGTGATAATACCCCCTGAGCAAATCATTCATTGAGGAGTAAAATATATAATCAGTATTAAAAAAGAAAATGGGAACTACAGGGAGTCTCCAGTTTACGGCATTTCGACTCACGGCAACTCACCATTACGAACAAGCGCCCATAAATCTATTCATTCACGTTCCGGTTTAAATTGATCCATTCGTAGCTTGCAAACCGAGCGTAGCACTAATGTTTTGCTCGCGCACCTGAGAACATGGTAACGAGGCGCATAAACGAGGAAGAGGCTCACTTAGTTCACTATATTGGATTGTAACTTTCGTTATCTCTGCGTTCCAGCTCCTTTAACCTGTCCAGATTCTCCAGCTGCACGCTCTTCTGAATACGCCTGTCTTCTCCGGTTACCAGCCAGAACACTGTATTTTATTTATATTATATTGATGTACATGTTTTTATCATTAGCTAGTATAATTTACGAACGAAAGTGCATACTTCCGTGACGTATAGGTCTAAGTTTCGACTTGCGTAGCAAACCGGCTTACGAACGTACGTAAGAACGAAACTAGTTCGTAATACAAGGACTCACTGTATGATAAATATAATCTACATAGGGACTGTTTTTTCACTCTGGTACTGAAACAGTGTATTAGACAACATATTAGAACATGAGACTGTCTAGATACTTCCAAATCTTGAGTGGGAATAATGTGAATTACGCAATTGAAGGTAATGAAAACATCCAAAGGGTAAGTGGACAACCAATTGAATCACCTGAGGTTCCTGATCCCAGTCGATGGGTTCCACCTTCACTGTGATGTTGTCCAGCTCATCGTCAGGTGTTTCACTTTTCATGGTCATCGCCCGTGGAAGATTCCCTGGGTTTGGTGTGTCAACTGCAAGTAATAAGAAGAAATTAGAAATATAGAGTATAGTAGACAAAAATGTGAGAATATTTGTTCCACAGAACAAACCAGGTTATAGGATTAATTTCCATATTTGATATATCCCTGGGATTATATTAATAAATTTATTGCAAGGCTACTCTGAAACACGCTAATTATACAATTAAAAGGAAACAATATTTTCAGAAACAAAAACATATCAAAAAAAATTATCAGACTTAATCATGACATAAATATTGCCATTCACCTCGTGTGACCATTGTACATTCATATGACATCAAGCAACATTTACAACAGAATAATTTAACAACAGCAAAAGCTTCAGGATTAGAATTCTATGATTTATACTCTAAATTTCAAACATATATGGGTTTAGTGTTAATTATAGTGTTAACACTATAAATAAATATAAACACTATATAATAAATAGTGTTTATTAAAACACTAAAAATTAATATCACTCCTGTTGTTTCTTCCCCATTACTTGTGATACTTTTCATTAGATAAAACTAATGACAAAATTTGTCCCTAAAACCAAGTTGAGTAAAAATGATTAATTTAGTTATTTGTTGCTTTTCTCATTTCACAAGTGATGCATTAACTTTCATTTCATCATTAGAAGTTCTTGAACAAGAAATTTGAAATTGATTGTAACAAATGTTTTTCTTTCATGACTCTTTTGATACTTTTTATAGCACTAGGTGAAAATGATTAATTGTACTAACATTTTGTTGCCTTTTACACATATTTGCTTGGACTTCATACTCCATCACATCATCAAACTATTTTTGTCTGCCAGCAGGCCAGAATCATGTCTTACCATGCACAAAGTTCTCTGCTGCAGCTTCCTGCTTGATGAAGTCATGCCTGCAACACAGCCTCTTCACTTCACTATCTATCAGCTGGTGCAACACACGTGTAGGCTTCTTGCTGGCGGTACAATCCATGCTGCAGAGTTGGTGAGCAGTACCATCGAAGTGTCACAGATATTATGAAATAAATACTCTAGACATAAAATAAAGACATATGAAATTTACAAGACAATTATACATATTTAACTCCACACTTGCTTTTTACATTGGGTGAGAGCAAGAATATTGATTCTCAATTTTCATTCAGACTTGAAATATTTTTTATAAAACTATTTGTAATGATAAAAAAATTCCAATACTGGAATTACAAATCCCCAAAATTATTTCATTCTACATGATTCTGACAACCATTGAGATGCTTAAAACAGAATGCATTTAATGCAATTATCTTGAAAGGAATACTAGTTAAGGCAGAAAATGTAAAAAAAAAGTATTTTTAGTAAGAAGATATGCCTCTGAAGCTCATGCTCTGTTATGTCAAATATGAAAAATTCCTGCATATCGCTCACATGGATATGTAGGTTGTACATGCAGAGCATTGAATTCTATGAGGCTGAGCAAGAACTAAAAATACTGCTATTTTGATCACACTTATGCTGAATTTCAAATTTGTTGATAAGGAAATTCATTTAGCATTTCATATTCTGAGATGCAATTTGTGAGCCATGATATCACATGAACTACAACATTCTCCTACATCCTTAATCAAGATCATTTGCAGAGTAGAGCTCTGAACTTGTGGTTTTTTTGAGACAAATGTACAAAAATTCAATAAGAATTTTCTCAAATGGATCTTTGAGAAAATGAACAGAGCCTGAACTTTGAAAAAGCAGTCACCCTACTATAAGACATAGGACCTAGGGAAATATTCACACTTGGCAAACAAAAGTACTTCAAGAAAATACATTGCTATGATTGACAAGAAATATTTTTCCCCCATTTCTTTTTCTGAAGGAGAAAATTTGCATCTGATCATAATTTGATTGCCATTCAGTCATATTTTTAGGGGGTTCAATCTATTGACATTAAATATCAGATAAAGCACCTTTAAAGCAACAAGGTTAAAAAATTTAACAGAGCTTCTTCATTCTTATCTAGTATAGGTCTTCTTCAAACTCTGTGGATCTCAGTGCATATTGCTTTAACTCAAATGTATCAAGAGTTTTCTGTTGTTATTTATTATTGCTAAGTTTCTCTTACATAAATACAAGATCGAAAATTATTCACCATTAAGCAAACTATGAAATTAGTATATTTATAAAATTTCAATTCAGTTTGAGCTGAAATGAAATGTTGTACCTTGTTTTATTATTGATTTGCACTACAACTAGGTTTGAATAGTTTCTTCTCAATCAGCTTACTAAGTAAGATAACCTAATTTAATAAACTTTCTCCTCAAAACAATTCTATATGGTATCAGTAAAATTGGCATAACTAAGCATTCAAAATTTGAATTGAATTACCATATTTCAGCTGACAATTAGAACCAGTACATATATTTTGAGAACATGAAAATTTTACATCACGTGGAGAGAGGACGTACAAGAAAATCATATGTAAAATGTTGGGTGTGCAATATGAAAAAATATGTACAGTAACACCCATTTACTTGACAAAAATGAATTTCAAAAGCAACAACTTTAAATGCTTACAATGAAGTACTTGAAATACATTGAAGATGATTACATTCAATTAAAACCAATTTAAATTAAATTGTCATATATGAATTGGGCTTTAGAAGCATAGTTTTTAGGGTTATTAAATAAAACTTGTTATTAAACAAAACTATGAGACAAATTATCAAAAAAATTAATGAAATACTAGAGATGCTAACACTAACAAAATTAAATCCCATACAAACTAAATATTAGTACCACACAGCAAGTAGTGGGAGTGAAGAGATTATTCCTCTGGCAACATTCATGGGCTCAAATAACATTTTTGATTTCTGTGTAACATACACAAACCTTCTTTTCTACCTTTCTTCAACATCATAGCATTTTTTTCAATTCAGCTTTATATTTTAAAAATTCTTTGATATTAAACATGGCCACACAGCAACCAAAAATTAAACTTTATATTGAGGGTCAAGGGCAGTCAGAGGCTTTGTTAATGCTTCAATCACATTATTTTACTTTAGATTTATGACTAACTGTAGTTTGGATCTGTTATTTCCTTTAATTCTATATACAACACACACACATACAACAGGGTGGCATCTCAGTTTTTTTACCTGTGTGCTAGGCTGGTTTAAGATAAAAATTCCTCCCTGGATCACTCCATGCATAAGAACCAGCCAAGACAGTGCATCACTGAGAGAGCCAGCTTATCATAAACAGACCCTCATGCTTGGCTGGTAGTCATATTCAAATCAAGGTAACTGACTGTTGAAAGTCATAGTTTTCTATTCCATGCATGCTCTATGAAATTCTCCATTCCATCCTCAACAATGATATTACATTATTCATCTACCTCTACATGATAGCTTTTACAAAAAATTTTCTAAATGCACCCAAAATTCCACTAGTTCTCATACTGCTTTCAACCACACCCACAAAGCTCTTGCACTCGTACTCATATTTACTAAACTCTCAAAACAGATGTTCAATGTTTCCTTTACACCTCTGTTACAATGCATACATAAATTATTTCACCTCCATGCACCCTTACTCACAATTACTGTCTTACATCTGATGGCAAACAGAAGTTGGCTGCCAATACTTCCATCATAAAGCATTCCAAACTTTGATACATTCTACTGGGCATACCAAGTTAAAGTGGTTTTCCCAACCATGCTATGATTCCATTTGTTTGAATCATACCCTCACTAGTTTCAAAATTTTCTGCTTCCATTTTTTGCAATCCGAATCTAGTGTTTACCTCTATTATTTCTCAATAACCAGTTGTCCATAGGTTTCCTAATTCTGACACAAACATTCCCATCAATTTTTAACTTTCTAGTACACTCCAGTAAATTTTTTCTCCTACACTTTCACTCAGATTCCATTCAAAATTTGTTTCATCCATCATTTATTTTCCATTCCCTCAATTTTCACTTAATAATTCAAAATAGCCTCTACCATTCTTTCAGAAAACAGATTCCACACTAGATCTCTTTAATAGCTTCTAAAGTTATCTAACTTAGGGTGCCTAATGCCAAATGCCTTACCCTATTTTGCAGCAGCTCCAACTTTCGAAGGTTTTCTCCATCCCATGCCATAACATTCATGCCAAACATTCACAAACTATTAACATATACTTACATATTCCTCTAACACCATTTATACTTGTTTGCTCTATACTTGGCCACACTGCTTAGTCTTCCACACCACAGAATAGTTTTTACCACTTTCTCACCTTTTGCTCTTGTACATCCATCTCCACTCAACATACTTCAATCATGTATGTTGATGCACATCTACTGTACACTCAATCATACTACAAGAACCTGCTTTCTTAGCCTTACAAGCCATTCTGTAGCTGAATTTTATAAAAACTATAAATAAATGAACCAGACCAAACCTCTTGTATTTTCCTTCAATCTATCAAAACAGTCAATCAAGCTGAACCTAAAGTTATAACTTTATTTTTTAAATGTGCACTATAGTTAAAAAAATACACACTCACAGGCTCAAACATTGCACTAGACTTAGACTTAGATTTGAGTACCAGCGTTTGGCTGGGGCCTTTGTAACGGCCTTCAATTCCCTCTAATATACAGGCATACAACAGGATGGCATTGAAGAATTTTTTCCAGTGAGCCAGAGTTGTCAAAAGTAATTCCTCTAGGGCCACCCTGAGTCTATGAATGCAAATGAACCAGCCAAGTGAGGGCATCACTGGAAGTTCTAGCTTGTCATAAACAGCCCCACATGCTTAGCAGTTAGTCACATTAAAAAAAATGACTATCCAACATCACTGTGGCATATTCCATGCATACACTATGCAATCTTTCATTGCATCCACAACAGTCATGTTAGATTCCTCATCCAGCCCCACAAGATATCTCATACCAGAGTCTTCTTCAATGCACCGAGCATTCCACTGGCTCTCTCCATACTGCTTATGGACCACATCCATGAGGTTCTCTTCTCTAGCTCATGTTCATACTTGCTACATTCTAAGACTAGATGTTCTACTTTTTCCTGTACTCCTCTGTTACACTGCAGATATAACCTTGTATTCCCCTCATTCCACCTCTAAGTATACCTATTCATACTTAATGCCTTACATCTGAGGCAAACAAGAGTTGGCAGCCAAAACTTCCACCTTGGTTCATTCTCACTGGCATACCAAATTAAAGTAGTTTTCCCATTCATACTATGCTTCCATTTGTTAAGACCATACTCTTTTGTTAGTTTTTCAATTTCTTCCTTCCACTTATTGCAATCTTACTCCAGTCCTTTACCTCCATGATTTCTCAGTAACCAATTGTCCATAAGTTTTCCAATACTAACACAAACAGTCTTCTAAAACTTCAGTTTTCTTGCATGCCCCAGCAAATTTTCTCCTTAAGACTTTCACTCAGATTTCATTCAAAGATTTGTTTAAAACACCTTTTATTCTCCATTCGCTCAATTCTTACCTGATAATTCAACACAGTCTTTACCATTCTTTCAGAAAATGGACTTCACCCTAAATCCCTCTATGAGCTTCAGCAGAAAGCTTCTGTAGCCATCCCCTTAGACTTAGATTTGAGGGCCAGCATTAGGCTGGGGCCTTTGTAATGGCCTTTAATTCCCTCTAATACACACACACACACACACATACAACAGGATGGCATCCCAGAGTTTTTCTCCTGTGAGCCAGGGTTGTCTAAAGTAATTCCACTAGGGCCACCCTGAGTCATTCCATACAAAACAACCAGCCAAGTGAGGGCATCACTGGAAGATCAAGCTTGTCATGAACAGCCCTGCATGCTTGTGCGTGTGAAAGTGTGCGGTGTCCGGAATTTTGCTACAGAGAAACAGTTAACAAGACTACTTCTATCCTTTGATCCAAGCTAACTGATAGAAATCTTTCGGCATTCACGTCAATCGGCATTCACGTCAATCGGCATTCACGTCCATCGGCATCCACGTCCATCGGCATTCTCGTCCTTAGACTTAGATCGAGGGCCAGCGTTTGGCTGGGGCCTTTGTAACGGCCTTCAATTCCCTCCAATACACACGCACATATAACA
>VCRD01005068.1:6306-21315 GCA_006783055.1 Trinorchestia longiramus
GCGGCCCATCAAACATCAGGTGGCAGCCCACCAAACATCAGGAAGCTTGCAAAGAAGCAGCGGACAGGCAAGTAATCCTGAGCCTCCATCAACCACAATTCAATTTCAGCAACGACGCCGCAACTTCAGCGGACAAAAGCGCGCTAAATTGTTGGCTATCGAACGCAGCGCCGCTAGTTTAGAAACAATGGATTTCCCTCAACTCATTTCTCATTAACTTTCCATTTTCATTAACTCACTCATTTTCTTAACTATTCATTTTCCTTAACTTTCCTACTTCCTTAACTTTTCATTTTCCTTATCTCTCCCATTTCCTTAACTTTCCATTTTCCTTAACTTTTCCATTTCCTCTACTTCAGCTTTTACTTCTGCTGTTGTTCCCTTTAGCAGCAGGAATGGAACAGTCCAAGTATACCGTGTGGAAAACCTTCTTTTATACGCAAAGATAATACCAAATAAAATCCTGCTAGGCTAACAAGTCAGGCTTCCAAAAAATGTACCGAGACTTGTGCTGTGAGTAAACAGCACAAGACTGACCTCTCAATTCTTAGTTTGTTCCCTGATTTTGTTTGAACTAAAATTCCCTCAAAAATTTTGGAGCCATTTCTCTTTGGTCTTACTGTTGATTTAAATGTATAATGTTGAAGGATATGAAGAAATTGACGTGCAATTTTATTTACTGATGTAAAAATTTAAATGAGTCAACTTTAGAGAACTCTGATACGAGAAAAAAATTTTTTTAAAGAAAACGCTCATTAAATCTGTTTTTGATTTGTTGTATTTATTATTGTTCTCATAGCACACTTAATTTATAATATTATATTTGTTTTTAGCAAATTAAAAGTTTAAAGTCCACACATTGCTGTTTTTCTCTAATTTTAAGAGCTAGTCACAATGAATTTTCAGTTAGAAAATTTAATTTACCATTGTCGACATCCCAATTGTTCAATAAAATGAAATCAAATTGGTGCTTCAACGATAAACTTTAGACTTTCAATTTCTGTACAGAAATATGTCAGCAGCACCTTAATTCATGTAATAGACTCTTGTGATAGACATTTATAGGTATGTATTTTGTGCTGCTGATATTTCATGATGCTCATTATTCGTGTTGTATGAAGCTCATCATTTATATTTCATGGAGCTCATCATTTATGTTTCATAGAGCTCATCATTTATAGTTTATGAAACTCATCATTTATATTTCATAGAACTCATCATTTACACTTCATGAAGCTCATCATTTATATTTCATAGAACTCATCCTTTACACTTCATGAAGCTCATCATTTATACAACATGAAGCTCATTATTTCTAGAGCACTCGAAGACTCAACCGTCATGGGGAAGCCTAGTAATTATATTTAGTGAGGAAATAATCTTGGCATGATATTTAAACTCTGACCATTTGCCTAATTAATGGTTCTGGATAAACAAATAAAATTGCAAATCGTAATTATATAACACCTCTCAGTATCATGTGCATACTCTTCTGGATTGGTTATCTTTAGAATGTATGACTACCATAAAAGTTTTGGTTTTTCACGTTCCTTATGTGTTTAAATTTTCAAAAAGTTGTCAATTATTTTACTAAAAACCATATTCAGCTAAACAAACTACCACTTCGATGTAACCAACATCATCATCAGACTGGAAAAATACAAAAGAATTACTGTCACATTCATAAAAATGCAAAAGCAATTTTCCGGAATGAATTTTAAGAGTTACGTAAACTTAAAAAAGTAGAAAAAAGTGTGTGATCATCATAGCTCTGTTTAAAGTTGTCAAAGACGATCATCATTTTAAGCACTTATCTTTCAGAAAGTAGTTCGCAATTTTCAATATTGATGTGATCAGCTGCAAAATTAACTGTTCACAGCGTTTTAATTGGATGCATTGAGGAGAATTTTTTTCAATGAGGGGTTAATATTTATCAGAATTGAATACTTGCAAGGCTCTAATTGCATCCACTCCATGAAAAGATGGATTCATGAAAGTGCATCATTAGAAAATTATTTAAAATGTATAAATAAAATTTAAAAGCCCAAGCGTATGGCAAGTTTTAGATTACTGTACGTGCTCCTTCTAGTTCAAAATGACTATAAACTTAAACTTTGTTATCTAATAGTGATTTTTTAAATGATACATTAATTTGTGTATTTTTATTACTCATTTTATCATTGATCGTATTATATTTACCTTTTTCATCGGAACAAATCTATTTACCAACTACTTCTGTTCGACTTCTCAGACTGAATGAGAGCTTCTGGATTAGAAAAAATCTGTCTGTGTATTGAGCCTAATCTAAAATTATTCAAGTAACTCGCCTTTCTTTCTCTTCTATTTTCATTTGTCAGGTTTCTTTTCTCGACACTAAGCAGATTACATAACTTAAAAAATAAGGCTTTCAAGAACTAACACTCCTCGTAACATCATCATGCTGTATTATGGTGCCATGAGACTAAGCT
Source organism: Trinorchestia longiramus (assembly GCA_006783055.1). Lineage (NCBI taxonomy): Eukaryota > Metazoa > Arthropoda > Malacostraca > Amphipoda > Talitridae > Trinorchestia > Trinorchestia longiramus. Next base: position 8,775 of record VCRD01005068.1, read on the forward strand.
AAGCAATATAAACAAATAAATTAAGGGATTCTTTTTTAGTAAGAAATCCCATCTATTTACTGGCCAACATATATCAGCGAGTAGTTAGATAGTACGGTCAAGCCTCGTAATTAGAGTCATAAATAAAGATTACTTCATCTATGCAGAAAAACGTCAATAAAAATCACAAAAATAGCGTGACAATACTGAACATTATCAAGAAATGCTCCAAAAAGTACGACAAGCAGTGAAGAATGCGAATAATGTTGGTGAAAATAACAAGGTCTAAGTATAGTGCCAAAAAATTCCAAAGAATTTGGCATAGCTTCCAGTGTAGAGAAAACAAAGTGAAACTTTACAGTTGAAAAGGAAAATAAAACCGATAATTTCACATTCGTATGGGTAGAGTCACAGAACATTTCGGTAAAATGGCCCAAAACAATCAAGTGAATTGTCAGGGATAGACCAGTTGGCATAATTTGATGGCCCCCAGCAGTAGCATCGGAGTGGTCTGAAGGCATGACCAGGATGTCTCTTGCAAAGGAAGGTCATAATGACTCTATGACGACGTCCCTGGGGACCCAGATCGCTTTATGCAGTCAGGCCTTTAAGGCAAGTCCAAGTTAGGATCGACGTTGTTGGTGCGCAAATCGTCGTTTTGGGGGGAATTGCGACCAACTTCCTCACCGACAGGAATACTGATCAGATTGTAAAAAGTCTACTAAAACAGCAAAAAAAATTGGAGAGACTCGCCCGCTTATAAAGTACGCATGGATTCTAAATGTAAAGTGCGGAGGACATTGTTAGGGAATAGGATAATGAACAAAAAATTGTTTGTTGAGAAGAAATTTCACAAACTGCTGAAAGCATTAGGGAAAAACAGACAAAACGAAAGCGAAGCGATGATATACATACAGATATCAAACGCAGTTTACTGAAGCAATATGTAAACTAAAGTATTGGGGCTCAAAAGTAGCTCTAACTCAAGATATTATGACTTAACTTTAACTATGTCTAATTGGCAAGATATACTCTCAAGTCTGGCTGCCAAGGTCTACCCTCAAGTTTGGCTGCCAAGTATATTTTAAAGTTTGGCTGCCAAGTATACTTTCAAGTCTGACTGCCAAGGTGTACCCTCAAATTTGGCTGCCAAGATATAACCCTAAGTCATGTCGATGAGGCAAAAAAATTGTGAAATGCCACCAATGATAAAACACTAGGTGACCAAGCAGGAACAGAACCCTAATGCTCAAGTTTACCAACTAAGAATGTATCGAACAACTCCAGCGATAAACATACTGGATGATTGGTGTACTGGTCGTTCAGTATACATACTAGACGATAAGCATACTAGGCATTGAGCATACTGGGCGAGAAACATCCTATATGATATGCATACTAGTATATTAGCATACAGATCAAAAAGTATATGAATAAGTATCCCTTTTACAATTGTAACTTCAAAAGTAACAGCTCAGATGGCAGAATTAATACCCGTACTTACAACACCTTCGTGCATCCAACACTGTGAAACATCAGTTTGTCAGACACAGCAGTGGCGCGTGCACTTACGTAATCCGATCAACTCTGAATTAATCATAACTCTTTGACTTGAGGGATATGTGGTCTGTGGGTACAAGTCGCAATTGTTTTATCAAGAACACATGCGAGCAAATTCCAACGACGACACTACGTAATATTTTATCGCTGGTGTCTGAGTCTTATTCGACCACACACCTTAACGCGTGAATTTTAAATACAACACTGTGATGCACTGGCATTGTTTTCTGAACGCGCTAGTAAGCTTTGAAAATAGAAGTTACATACCGAGATGTGTGCTCTGTGGACAACTTTTCTAAGTTTTCTAAAACTACCCACACATGTGTCTGGGGATCGATATAGAATTCATCGTATTTTCTTCTAGCTAAGAATATAACTTCATTTCAACTTTATACATTTATTTTATTTATAGAAGATTAAATTCTAACACAGGAAGAGGCATCTTAATTCCCTCGCCTCTGATATCCTCGATTAAGGCTAGAGCCCTTAGCGTGTTAGCATGCACACAGCGTCAGATGTTGAGACTCGAAACTCGAGTTCTGGTGTCAAAAGAGGTAACAAGAGACAACATTTCAAAATACCTATACAGATATTCATATTATTCAAGATCAAACTTTTTACTAAACGCTAGCTTTAGACATATTTATATTAAATTCGATTTCTATTGAAGACGATAACTGTCTCTTCAACGTTTCTCTCACTAATCAAGTGTAGCAGTCATTGTTAGAGAGAAGTTTCTCTGGCCATTACATATCAGCCAATTTATCTCCAACGCTCGCCTTCACTTCTTTGAACACAGTTATTAGTGCTTGACAAAACTGAACTAATACATTTGTATCGATTTACTTGAAGTTGACGGGGCATGCACAACAAAATTGAGCACCGCTTGGCTATTGTACACGCTTATTTTTTCGAAATCTAGTTCATCTGAGCTAAGATTCTATAGTTATATGCTCTCATTATAACAACAACAAAATTAGGCAATAAAATTAGGTATCACGAAAAATTACACTTGCTTGATGTTGGTGCCCTCACGATAGACGATGATGCACTTTATTTTATAAAACACACACTAGGACTGTCTTAAGCTCTGAAATCTTCCCACAAAACTCACCTGATATTGGAGCAGCGGTGAGAAACAAGATGAGAGCGATTACACCTGGGCTGGTAAACATAGTCGAAAGTTTCGCTGGCGATGTTAAGCTGGAAGCATTCCTTCTTGGGTATGACGGTCGTCTATTGTCTGCGTCGTTAAAAGTGTTTTCTTCTTCTGGGCAGACTTCGAAAAGTCTACGGAAGCGTACACTCCTGCAGGCACAGAGCCTCAATTCTAGGCAATCTTGCAACATCCGTGCAGTACGAGAAGACGTACTGTCCCAAAATTAACAGAATTTTAAGATTTGACCGAGCTATCGTTTGGCTCTTTGTTACTGACGCAATACTAATCAAGTACCTCACTCAACAATGATCCAGCAGCATCAGAAACCGATCTCAAACCAAGCATAAATTCACTTCAAAAGCGCTGGTCGATAATTTTAGCTGTATAATTTGGACCAAGGAAGTTTATATTGAACCTTTAGCTTTAGGTGAATATGTTTTCGATGAACCTCTTCAAATTGACGTCTACAAATTTTAACTCGCGTCCAAAAATAATTTTCTGACCAACAATCACATTTTATGTTCAGTAGTTCAAGTACTAGTTCCAGTTCCCTTTTACAGTTATTCCAACACGTATTCAAAAGTTACGCTATAAAACTCGGAACTTTTGTTTGAATTGTATTCTTCGTTACTTTTCGGCATGGCCGTTAATTTGTTAAACAAAGTCCCTACCAAAATATTTCACACACAACGTGCCGAATTAGTTTATGCTTCTCACCACGCTGACAATATCACATCAATTGAGTCGAAAATTTTCGATTTCAGGAATTTCAACTTGAGAGAAACAAAAAAATGTCAACATATACGTAAAACTCCTAGTACTTGTATAATCTATATCGTGATCAAGTAAATATTTTAATTGATTAAGAATTAAACACTAATGATTTTCTCACGTAAACAGAAATAGATGTCTTCACAAGTCCTTCAGGCACCACCTCTATGATCCTATCCACTGAGACCAACCAATTCTATGTCTTCTCATTGGATTTACTGAACCTCACGAACGAAAACACGATTCACTGAAAGATTTTTCTCTGAAAATAGGAATAATTTCCATGTAGGATAAAAAATCTGTACATTTTACACCACCAAATATGCATCACACATCTGCTATTCCCTTACTGGCGCGCTATTAATATCGCTTACATTCTTCAATAAGAGTCCCAGTACCAATAGCAGCTTTATTTTTATCATAATGCTCATCTGCATTACTAATTATGTCATAAATTTCTATCAGCAAACCTGACTAGTTGAAACAGTCTTTGAGATTTGTCTTTAAAATTCTCCTCAATATTCGCCTGAGATTTATTCGTATTTCGCAATGGTTTATATTCTGTAATTCATGTAGCTTTGGATTTGCAAATGCCCTTTTTCATTCCTGAGTCAACTTTTCTTCTCAACTAAGCAACCAATATATGCATTCAAAATTGGAAAATTATAGCAAAAACATGGTGTTTCAAAAAATAACGTCGACGAAATAACAAGAAGCGTATATGTGATACATGTAGATGCATACGCTACTCTTTTAATAAGTATAATTATCATACTTGCACACATAACACTCCTTGATACTTCGTCTTTCATTATCGACATCCATATAACATTTATATTCTTATAAATCCTACTAAGGTTATGACAGTCACATGATATATTATCTAAATCTTTATTTACATCTTCTTTGGACGCCTCTTTATTTCTACGAATTGACTCTTTCATTCACGAATAGTAATTAAAATATAATACACATATACAGTGTTTTGCAAAAATTATAAAAATATATCATTGTGTGATGATTTAGTGAATAAGAAACAAGCCTTGGATGCAGATTTACCATGAATAAATATCCCTAGCTGTCCTTTGGTAATGCCAAAGTCCATTCTGGATGATTAAGTCTCACAGGACAAAAAAATAGCATAAGACTAGTCAACATGCATTTTTATTTCTAGAGACACTGACCGATAAAATTTCAACATTTTTAGCAGGATAGAAGTTTGAGCAAGTTCACCTGAGAACCCAATCACCGTCGAAATTTTCAACACAATTCATGAAAGGTTGCGTTCCAAAAATCTGATCGAGTTCTCTGAAGTTCAAGCAAATTTTTGATGTTTCAGTTTTCAGGCACTAAAGTTGTAAACACAATTTCCACTCAAAGGAAAAAGTCAGGTTTATAAACGTCGCAGGTGCTTCACGTTTCAATATTTTAGAAAAATTAGATGTTCCCGTGAACAACAAAGCTGTGGATCGTGTTTGAGCTCCGCTTTTTCTGTCAACAGTTTAGCCCAAATGCGCGAAAAAATCATACTTTTGTGCTTATATTTCCAGCTTTGAGGTAGTTTCTGTCGCTTTAGAGGTTTCATTGATCTATATTACATTTACCTATAATAGCAATGCTACTGCATTACCAAAAAGATGAAACTGCCACCATTGTACGGTGCAGCGCCTGCATAGCGTTGGTTGTGAGAAAGACTTTGCTTATAAAAAATCAGCGACATCTAAGTCTCTTGCAAATTTTACAGAAAGCAAACGTGGAAGAAGAAACTCAAACGAAAAGAGTCTATTGAAGGAGGAAACCTCTCACTCACCGCATCTCGGATTCGTTTTCCAAAGGCACTTTTTGCCACTACTATTTTCTTTCGCCAGTTCAAATACAACTAACCGCTGGGTGAAACAGACACGATCCCAGTATTATTTACAACAAATCCTTTAAAATCACAAATTCTTTAAATTCAGCTTAAATTTTCCAGGGAAATTCGCACATGTAATATTGCTATGAAACACCATGCTGGGCAACCATAACATTTCTGCCGATCTAAATGTTCACTAAATTCTTCGTTGAACATCTCGAAAATGGGACCATAGTTGAGGATAGGTGCTTTGTCACTACCCTCGAAAAATGTCCGTAAAAATAATACTACTGTGAGTACGCATTGGAATTTGTTAATGAATGTGAGAAAATTAGATCTTTCGTTTTACTGACAACTGTACATCAGTTCTGTGGTTAATTTTTAGCGCATTTCGAATAGTGTTTTTTATTTCAGAACTGAAGATGGAGTCTTTGCATTTCAAAATATTCGTTGTTAAAAATGTTTCATTTTAAGTATGTTGGTTTTTCTAACATTTTGCCTATGTAACTTCCCAATTATCGACCAATAATCACCACAATATTTCACTAATCCAGCCTTACGCTCCCATTTTTCGTACAGTTCTGTTTCCAGGAATAAAAAGTTAGGCCCCATATTTTATGGTCTTGGTGTTCTAGTTTATCAGATTGTGACATTCAAAACCTATTGTGCTCTTTTTCCTAATCCTATGTAGCTCATCAATCGGCTATTTTATAACATAATTGAATTATCTCTTTGTTTCACATGAAACAATCAAATACAACTTAAAACGTTAGAAAATATACCCCAGAGTACATTAGATAATTAAATATAATCGAATGGATGTTTTTCTAATTTAAATTTCTAACACAAAACATATTTGACAGCTCACATAGTACAAGGCTCTACATCGCAGAAATTCCCTTTGAAAAATCCCAAATCCCTATCGAAACCTCAAAAAAAACCTCAAAGCTTCAATATGTACACGTGATCTCAAAGAGAATAAACTTCCATGTGCGTGTAAACAAACAGGACGAACACACAACCAAGGACGCTAACTAGTGAAGAGTAATCATACTCCATATCTGTACGATAACCACTCTAAAGGTAGAATGTTATTTCTTTGTTATCTTGTTTTAATCTCATAAGAAAGTTTTAATCTAATAACCATCTTTCAATGTAATAAGCAAGCTCTAATCAGATAACATGTTTTAATCTAATCCCCATGTTTTAATTTTAAAAGCTTGCTATAAATCAACGATTCTTTAATCTAATAACCAAGTTTTAATCAGCTAACATATTCTAATCTAATAGACATGTTCGAATTTAAAAACCTTGCTCTAATTCAACAGCGTTTTATTCGAATAAGTACGTCCTTATCGAAAAACTATGCTCCAATCTACTAGCAATGTTATTTAAAAAATAGCAAGACCTGAAGTGCCGATCCAGTCTCCCAAATCCATCTATCAGCAAGCTGCGAGCAAAAGTAATTCTTTTCAGCCCATGGCTTAGAACAATGCATATCAAAGCCGGTTCTAATTTTGCCTTTGGACACAGATAAAATTCTAACGCTCCGGCAGTTCGGTAACTGCAAAAGTTTCGTTCCGAATTGAAATTCATAATTCAATCCCATGCCCGAACACGGAGCTGGAGGCTTGTATTGACGAGTTTTGCAGTCTCTTTGTGTACCAGCTGGAAAACTCCACCGAATTCTGAAACAAACCTTGATAAAAACAAGTGGCGTTTTATAACAAGTTGAGTTTTAGCTCTAGGTTTGGATGGTGCAAAGCTTCTTTTGTCAGTTGTAAAACTTCTGTACTATAAATATGTCATGTTATTTACGGCCTGAAAATAAGAGTACAACAATAGAATACTTTAGCACAGGAAATCCTTTTTATTGAAGTTTCATTCACTCACGAAACCTTTTGAAGCATAAAAGTGTTACTCATTCCTATCACAATGAGTACAGTCGAGGTGTTAATCCAGCAACGAGAAAAAGAATGCATGAATGTTTCATGTTAATGCAATAAAGCCCCCTGGAAGAGCAATAACCCTCAGCAACAGAAATAGTTTCCAGTTTCATAAAATCCTAGCAAAATCCAAATTGAGAGCCGCACGTAAAGAGAGATACTCTTTTCAAGATATTCTGTATCAGATCTCCTATTTAATTTTACTCCTAAGATCACAATTCTTGCACAGTCTCCAATGATTGCCGTGCAATGTGTGATGTCGCTCCATCCTGTTGAAACCAGGTGTATTGAACGTGTAGAAAATTTTCAATTCAGGTGTAATGAAGGATTGTAACATCTCCACGTAACGATTCGCTGTGCGAGAATTGTTCGGTAAGTTTCTGTGTGATCTCAAGATTCAGTAATCCCTGGCCCCCTAGATCGCCAGATTTGTTCGTTTGTGATCTTTTCTTGTGGGGCTATCTCAAGAGTAACGTGTACACGACTCGACCAAGAACTCTGGATGGGTTAACCCTATAAGACACGGTGGGATACTAAGTAACCCACCAATTTAGAAACATTTACCTCTTTTTCACCCTCAAATCTTATGCCTCAAAGGGTTAAAAGGAGTTTGAACGCCCAAGCACGATACTTGAAACTCGTTTAAAACAGAGAATTTAGGATGAAATACACAGTATCATAGCTGAGATGTTGCAGCGGTCAATGAGGAATCTTAACAGCAGATTTAAAGAATGCATTTGTACAGGAGGACACCATCTACACCAGTGATGGTATCAAGAATGCATTCGTACACCAGTGATCAGTGATGGAGGAAAATTCCATCACTGTTTCTTAAATAGCATGTTTTAAGGTTTCAATTACTATGAATGAAATTTTTTTTCATCGCTCTTGGTTCTATTGGATTGTTAAAAAGTTCCCGTTTTTTGTGTCAACCTGTTGTACATAAAAAATTATCAAAAAAATATTTGTATTCAATTTTCTAGTTTAGTAGGTGTCAGTAAAAATTGAAAACAATATTCTTGAACACGCAAAATATTGACACAATTTTTTGTTTAAAAATGTTTGCATGCTAGTTTTTAAGTCTATATTGCATTTTAGTTAAATACGAGTTCAAACCAGAAAAAATTGTGGCGATGGTGTGTATTTTTGCAAGCTGTAATGAAAAAATAAATAATTAGCTACAAATCTTCTTAATATCTGTGGCATTTTTGACAGAAATAGTTTTACATTGTACATCTTGAAGTGAAGCAAACGTGCAAAATTTAACTGTGTTCATTTGAACACCTCGTTATGTTTTGAAATTATTTATAATCATTAGTATTTAATACTAACATGCGTTGATACCTAGTATTCTGGGCCACAGAAGTTAGTGTATTAAAAATTCCATATGTTTCAATATAAACTAAACAGCGGATCTAAAAACAGTTCAAACCGAAACGTCGATCTCATAAAATCTATCTCATAAAATGGCTGGCCTCCGCACAACAGAAAGACACTAAAAGAAAATGAAAGAGAAGTTCTTTAAAAGTATTGAACTAACGTTCAATTCTCTACTCATCTGCAAAAGTCCACGATCAAATTATCTTTTTATCTCTTATATTTGATAACCTGATATTCTACGGTAAACCTTTCGGATTAAGAAAAAACATCGACACAATGCAGGATAAGTGAAGAATACATACTCGTACTATAAACTACTGGCCTAATTAAATACAAATTCCGTCATGAAGAGGAACATTTGATGAATGTTTACTCTCATATACTTTTAAAATACGTAAAATATACCTATGAATTCTGTACCCATACTTGACAGAATATGTAAAGCTGCTTTCATTGCGCGATAATTTAGAACAAAATAGAAAATAATAATACAATAGAAACGAGTCGTTTGGTCCATTGTTGGGTTATTACCCAAATCCCATGCCGTCTAAAGTAAAGGCATCAATCACGTACGTGCACCTCAATCAGGTGAGTCATTTTAGTCACGCACACGCACTTCACTCACACACTGGTATTTCAGTCATGGACATGTACTGCAATCATACACAGGCCCAGGAGTTAGGGACACAAAATCAGTAAGCTGTAATACTGGAGGTTCCTAGACATCAATAACGATTTTTAAATGTGTTCTCAGCGCCAGCAGATGTGATATTTTCGGGCAGCTGGTTCCATGCTCCAACAATTTTAACTAGAAAGAATTTTTGAGCTTGGAATATTTTGAAGATTATTGTTATTAGTTTTTTATCGTTATTTCTGGTTCGTACGTTACGGGTCTCTGCCAAAAAGCCCTTCCACGGTAACATCGCAAAGGCCAATGAGATACTAATAGGTTTCAATGAATTGTCCTTACAGTCTTTTTTGGTCTAGTGAGATGAGTTCAAGCTTTTGAAGACGCCTTTCAAAGCTAAGATGTGGCCGGCTTTGTGCTTTATGGAGCGGTAATATTATATTTCATAGCTTGTATTCAAAGTTTCTTGTTATTTTCCATTTTTTTTAAAAAACGACTTGGCTTAGAGGTATTTTGTCATACAGACTTTGAGTAATCTTTCTATTATTTTACTGATGACTAATGATAGACTGTTTGGACTATAGTTATTAAGTGTTCCCCTTTTTGAAAATAGAAGTAACATTAGCCTGTTTCGAATCTTCTGGATTTTTTCCTTCGAATGTGGCTGTTGTTTTTCAATCCTGGGTCGTTATTGTGTATTTTTACTGTATTTGTCCTCAATGAAGCTTAGTCGTCTTGTCCTAAAAATATCTAGTCTTCCTTTCGATGGATCCTTGTTTTACACGCACGTAGAACACTTTACACGCACGTAGGCTGTTGAGGCTCAGACTTATTGGTTAGCTGGAGAATTATTGGCTGGCAGGAGGAGAGAGGGGGCGTGAGTAGGGAGAATCACAGCACAGAGATTCTCTGTAGAGTGGAGGAGACTGGCTGCAGGTGGCTGACAGGTTTTACTTGTGTGCGTCCTTTTTCCAAACCTTTGAGAGTAATGTCCTTTCTAGTACTGCCTGTGCCTAGATTCTTATAAATATAATTCAAATTTTCACACGTGTTATAAATAGGATTCAAATTTTCACACGTTCAAATTTATCTTTGTTTCGCTTTAATTCCTCAATTAGTTGGATGGATTCTGCATTCACGTACAGACGGTATGATTTGTATGTTTCGTAAGTTGTTTTCTCCCGCACTTCTCATAGCTAGAGCACCTTTCTTGCATATCCATTCACCCCAGTGGTGAGGGATCAACTGACAGCAGTAAAGAAAAATTTTTTGCATGCTTACTATGGTATTCTAGTCAGAATACAAGTACTTGGTACATACACAATGAACACTGAGTACTCTAGAAACTTATAGTCTGAAAATCTTCGAGCTACATATATGTTAGATCCAGTCCAGAGTGGATCAGGAAAAATTGCAAGACTACGCGTCGAAGATAACTACCCTGACAATCGATTCGACTGTCACGAAAAATCTAATCGAGAAACTAATCAGCGAAACCCCGTACTGAACAATGCCACAGTAGCCATTAGTGCTGAAATAAATCTTTGCCTCTCGTGTCATTGTTATTTAATATTACTTGAGATTTTACATGCTTCCTAAGATTTTTCTGGACGATAGGGAATAGAATAAGTTTAATTTTTATCTTTTTAGTATCATTCAGGGATCATAAGAACTCATCATAAAAAAATTTAACTATAAAAGAATAAATAGGAATACTAATCCCTGACATAGCTGGGCACCGATACCTGATAACCGATAAAAATGTGTAGACGCAGGCCAGAGGGACAGTCAGGGATACCTAATTTAAGATTTTTGAGCCATTCGAATAACTCCTCATTATCCTCTTGTTGAGGTGCAACAAGACTGTCGAGAAGCGATGCGGTGTAGCGCTTCTTCTCTGTCGGCAAAGACATTATCAGGGAGATGATACCTGGTCGTGTGGGTTATCGGAGCCCAGCTATGATAATTAGAATGTCAATAGTATATCAGTCACACTATACTGATAGTGCGGTTTTTGATGAAGAGATTTTTAAAAACTCCATAATTAATTTGGAGACATATATTTCACACTGAAAGCTTGTTCTTTTTTCACAGACATTTTTCTAATACTTTCGGCAATATTCACTGAAGATTTCTTAGCAAAATTCACATATATGGTAAACTATTTAATTTTTGATGCTATTCTCGACGTAGTAACTTCACTCAAGCCCTAGAAAAAAACTAGGTCATCTTAAAAATATTCATAGTTCAGTTGAAAATCAATTGCTGAAATTCAGATTGATTTTTACAGATATTTACACAAGTCCTTCAGTAACGGAGTCCTATACTATACAAGTTTTGACCACAAAAAATTATATTTTAGTCATAGAGCCCCTCTTTTTAAACGAAGTGTATTTTTACCGCCAAACTATTCTTCAATTAACTCAAACACGTAAGCAATGAAATTTTGTCCCGTCCTCTCTTTTCAAATCTCTAACAACCTCTCGATAAACTGGCCAGGGTTTCAGTGACATCTATTTCAAAACAAGAAATCAATTTACGTAATGAAATGAAATGTTCGATTCCATAATCAAATAATAACACAATAGACTAAACTTAAGAAAGCTCCAAGCTTAAGAAAGTTTGGGTAAGAGCATTATTCAGTGAAAGAACAAGAATCCAAGATGAAATTGAATGCTCAATTCTTGAATCATAACAACAAAAATGACAGTAAATGTCACCGAGGACAGGAAAATAAGGTGATTCGTCACGAATTTTAGAGAATGCTACGCTCTTTAAGCCAGTAAAAAACAACTCTGATAGCTCCCTCCGTTAATGTCACTTGAACAAACAAGCGTGTGTCTTGTCTAGTGGTCGAGGTCAAGCCCTGGCCTCGAGCTTCAGTGTAGCGTGTCAATGGCCAGATAAACTGCTAGTGTGCACCAACCACCGCACGTTACCAACGACTCACGATCTTCCTATCCATTTTATCGAGACGATGTAAATCGCAAAGCCGATTTGATCGTTCTGAAGTTGGAATATTATTTGCAGAGTTTTATTCACGACAAAGTAGGGTAGGTATCCACTTATTATTGCAATTTATGAGGTTGGCAAACTGGTCGCACGTTCGACGACTTGGGTCGAAGAACATGTGTCCAAATTCTGCAGGCTGCCTCACATTTGACAATTAACGAGACGTGCGAGCACTTAACAAACAATTGTCGTTTGGCTGGTGCAAACTTTGAATCGATCTCTGGAACAATATTCAAGAATTCATGAATAACGCT
>VCRD01005068.1:27557-38311 GCA_006783055.1 Trinorchestia longiramus
ATGCATGGAATATCAACCACGTAAAGATTTTATAATACAGTAATTTAAAAATCAATGTTGTAACAATTCTTTCAATCAACTTTATAAAAAATACAATTTTTTTTCTACTCTTTTTTCTACTTGTATGTTTGTATGTATAAAAATTCAATTCATCAGAATGAACAGATGAACTGAGTACGTAACTCAGCTGGAAAAAGCCTTCACGTGTACATTGTGAGGTTATACTCCAAGAATATGAATAGGAAATGCAATAACGAATGGATGAGTATTATTTATTTCATCTATTTGTGAGAATGTACGTGAAGTGTAACAACTGCCTGAACTGAACTATCTGAATTCACATATCTATTACCGCTAATGGTAAACATTTCAATAGATGCAGTGAGCCTCTTAAAGAATAAGAAATTCACGAAAAAATGTAGCAACGTTAGGACACTTATGTTGAATGCCACTTAAACTACACCCAAACTTCATAAACGAAAAAAAAGAGGCTGAAAAGGAATTACCAATCACAATACTACTAAACCCAAAATCATAACATCCACAGGGGTTTAAATTTTTAGAGATGTAACTACTCATACACATTCTTCTGAGAAACACAAAAATTCTTGAAGTGAATGCACGAATTTATTGAGTATAAGCGACCGTTAAACGCCAGCTTACAGATATCATGACAGCCTTAATGAAAACTTGGTGCCCGTAGTCCAATGCAACAGAAGTCTTCACAAGATTTGAGTTTGGCCTTTGGGAATGATAGCAAGTACTCGTGACTGCGTCTACCCCAGAGGGAATGGTAGCAAACACTTGTGGCTCCGTCTACCCCAGAGGGAATGGTAGCAAACACTTGTGGCTCCGTCTACCCTAGGGGAAAGTTAATCGTTGTCATCACCATGATGGCAAGCACAAAAATCTACAGCAAATACCACCATTACAGCTCGATTTTATTCAAACAGTCGATTTTGAAAATTTGTCCTTAACCAAATAAAATTATTCAAACAATCATAGCAATAGCCATGATCACAGGATATCAATATTAACAGTTGCTTTTGCTCGAGAAGAAAGTTATTTTTTCATGTTTGTTAACAATATAGTTGATTTCTCTCAACTATTTTCTGAATCTGTTTTTCATTTTGAAAGTTTATTTGTTAGTTCCAGTGTTCACTTATTACTGTCAGTGCTGGTTGTTATTGTCAGAGCACAATTATCTTTACCTACGACTTGTCATCATTACTGACAAAGTCTGCATATTATTACTGCCAAGTTCTGTACATTATTGTTGCCATTTTTTGCATACTCGTATTATTACTGCCAAAGGTCTGCATATTATTACTGCCAAAATCTGTTTATTATTACTGCCAAAATCTGTTTATTATTATCAGGGTACGTCTTTTATTCCCAGGGTCTTCTCAAATTTGCCAACAGAGCACAAATTCAGCTTAGGAAGGAAAGGGCCCCACAAATGCCCTGAAATGGTCCAGTTCTGGGCAGTTAGGCATCGCCTTGTGCATTTTTGGCCCAGCACAATGCCGCTGAAGTGAATTCCCTCTTTCGCAAACTCATTAGCCAAGGAAAAATTCCATTTAAGTATGAATTTTTAAAGTTCTGAACCGGTTTCGCACTTTAGGTTCCAAGGAGGCAGGCTTTTCTGACGCAAATTTTGCACAAACAGAAACTGGTGTTCATTTTCTGAGCAGTACTTCAACGCAAGTGATATTTAGTTTCAGGACTTCCGTTAAATTTCAGTGGTCTTTTCAGAATTTACCGCAGTGCTTTATTGCAGGCCTCATGCAAGGCCCGGCAACAGTTGCTGTACTATTCCAGCACCCAGTAATACTTCAGTTCTTCGCTTTTGCTCTGTTACACAATACTTATAATGTTCTGCAAGGCCGATACTATCAATAGCTAGGAGCCAAATTGCCTACTTTCGGTTTCACAACAACATTTTGTTAGTTATAATACAACAGCTTCTTGTTGACGCTACGGAAGAAAGCCTTTGGTATCTTTTGGAAAGTAGTGCCTGGTTATTATTTTCGAAAAGGACGTAGAGTTTATCTAATATACCTAGTGCAATGCCCGTTAATAATTTGTTCCCAAACGAATCAGTTTTGGGCTTGGGAAGAGAATCAGTTTTCTATCGGACGAACAACGTCTTTCTTGCTGTCGAAGTCTTGCTGCTTCTCTTTTACGGTTGGACACGTTTCCAGCCATGTTGGCCTTTTTTGACTGAATTTTATTTTGAAATATCCTCTATTATCTCTTTGAAGCTTTTCAAGAAAATCACAATTCCGAAAATAATAACTCAATTTACAAAATCTTTGGCCTTATACTAAGTGGTAGCCAGGTTACTGGTCAAACTAATTTAAAACATTTCTTTTCACATTATCAATTAAAAGAGAGCGTCCACTCACGGTTATTATCCTAGCATGCATTTCGGTGTGTCTCAATTTTTCGCGACAGTGTACCCGTACCATCAAAAATGATGGTAAAAAATATTTATAAATCTTTCTTGAAATAATCTTTCTCCCGCTCTTCTTTTTCGCTCTCGATTCAGTCTTTATTTTCGTTCGAGTGGAGTTTCCATGCTTAAGCTTATTTCAAAGGCAACTTATTTTTCTTGTGACAGTAATAAACAATTAGAATACAGTATTTTTGAGCCGCAATATACCGCCGAACTCGGTATCCACGATACGGACTCGAGTATATAAGGCTCTGGATCTCTAATTTTTTTGAAAGGGACTTATTATAGCGCACTTCTACAGCAAAAAAAGTGTATTAATTTACCAGTGAACTGAAACCAAGACCGCCAGTGCTAACCTATTCTTAAGAGCGTGACACGAAATCAATTTCCAAAATCTTTGGCCTTATACTAAGTGGTAGCCAGGTTACTGGTCAAACTCATTTGAAACATTTCGTTTCGCATTATCAATTAAAAATATCAAAGCATCATGATGAATTTCAACAAAAAAAATTCTACTTGTAAAAATAAACCGATTGTGTATTCTGGATACCATAATGCAGGTGAGAGGGAATTGAATTGCTACAGAAAACTAATGCAATAGAATGATTTCTTGTATTTCTTAAGCTTTATCCTTGTTGCTATCAAAGCTATCGATTAGAAGAGTGTGACACAGGGACAGACGGACGCGGCTCTTATTATAGTATAGATAATCAGGTATGTAGCACAGTACGACCTTAGGTAATTTAAACCTAATTTATCAGAAATGACAAATCTTGTTCGCATGAAACTATCATGCTTGAATGCTCAAATAAACTACAAGTCTTCTGCGAATCCCACTAGATCAGGCCACTTCGACACCACATTTGTAGAATAACCTTTAAACAACTTTATATATTTCTTTTGAGTCAAGAATGTCAAACGTATGTAAATATTTAAAGATTTCCCAATCAAGAGAAGGTTACCTTAAAATTATGACCTTTTTCAACTTAAAATTGCAGGACAACAAGAGATTTGGCATCCATGAGATGTCCGAAGGTCAGGATGTTGTCCGGATGATACAGAGTCCAACATTTATCTTTCATGCAAGTCATCGGCTGTTCTCCATGGTCAGCGAACACTGGAGGTCCAACCGTACAATGGCCTTTGCAGCCACAATCTGGTGCAACAATATCAGCATCAAATGTTCTTAAAATGAACCGAAATATCTATGCCGATGATGGCAATTGTTACTAAATTTGTTGTACTTACTAATTTAAAATTTTGTTATACATACATGTAGTTTGTACGTACTGTAGTTTTTGTATGTTTCGTAGTTGCAGAGTGCCTGCTACTTTACAGGATTTAGTTGAGATATTAATATCATACTGCTTCATATTGGATTTTGAAGGTATTCAATTTCGTCGTTACAGGATATTATATTCTGATACATATAGATTTTATATACCGAAAAACCTATGCAGAAGATTTCTCGCTTATTCTGAAGAATCGATTCTCTGTTGATTCAAAGAATTTCTCAGAAAGCGAAACGAGTAAAAATTTCAACTCACTAGGAATTAATTTTTTAATTGATTTTCTGCTTCTAATTAAGCAGTGAAGAGATGAAGATATGTATTTACTTATAAATAAGTAAATGAATGCACGACGGTTTTCTTTACATGGAATAAATGTCACAATTGAACCATTCAAGAGTATATTCCTGAGTCTTGGGTAGGTTATGCAGCAAATTAGAATAAAAATACGATCGATCTCATATCGTAATAAATGTGGAACTAAAAGGTCAAAAATATAAAAAAAATCAAGATACGGCTTTAACAAAAACATGAAAATATTTTCACAAAAAAGGCATCCTTTCTAGGGACGAAATTTTTACTCATGGATGGCAAATTTTCATTTATTTCTAACAGTTTATGAGAATTAATACTTCCTGATAATAATTGTACCCGCTTGAAAAAGTGAAATTTCAGTTTCGATATTATACGTCGTAAGTAATTCTGATATTATGCCTCGTAAAAAATTCTGATATTACGTGTCGTAAGTAATTCTGATACATGTTGTAACCATTGATATTATATCTTGTTAGTAATTCAGATATTATGTGTCATAAATAATTTTGATATGTGTCGTAAGTCATTTTCATTTTATATGTCGTAAGTAATTCTGATACTATGTGTCGCAAGTAAATCTGATATTATGCATCGTAAGTAATTCTGGACACGGCTCGGTGTGGAGTCACAAATGCCGACTGTTAATTTGTTTTTCAGTTGTAAACTAGCGCCGTGATGCTGACGTCAAAAGCAATTGAGACGCACGCTAAGAATTCGTTTACTGAACTACAAAACGGAATTTCGTTAATATTATATGCTGAAACTCTCAAAATCAGTGACACACATAGACTCAAAATGACTTTTATATGTGCAAGTTTGCTCGAACCAAAATGGCAGCTGTATTTGTTGGTCTGAAATAAAACTTATTTATATATTTAATAAATTAAACGTTTGGGGCATTTTAATTTAACTAACTTTGAATTTTCTATTATGTACTAATAATGCAACAAAGTTAAACTTTAAAATTTAATGACATAGGTATTTGTGAACCTTTCCTATTATTATTGTTCATATTTCTGCAAACATTTTTTGTCATTTATTCTCATTTGTTTGTGTCACTTTGAA
Organism: Trinorchestia longiramus; assembly: GCA_006783055.1. Taxonomy (NCBI): domain Eukaryota; kingdom Metazoa; phylum Arthropoda; class Malacostraca; order Amphipoda; family Talitridae; genus Trinorchestia; species Trinorchestia longiramus. Next base: position 32,685 of record VCRD01005068.1, read on the forward strand.
TTTTTTTTTGTGTACTCCAACAAATATATTTTTCTTAACAATTCCAGCACCATATTTTGAAACGAAACTTCATCCTAAATATAGCTTATCTCATCCATCCACGTGTCGTTCCTGAAGTTCTAAAACTCCCTTACTTGTACTTTTCAATTTTAGGCTGGCATCCACAGAAATTCTTGCTGTTGAATGTTCACGAACTCCATCTTTTCCGACCGCTGGTATTCACTTTCAGATATGGATGCACCTCGTCGTTGTTCAAACGACTCTTTTCATCCAGCTCTGTGAGATCGTCATTTGCTTCTCTAGCAGACCGCCTTCATGAGCCTTTGATCATCGACCTCTGAATGGTCCCGACAGGCAAATCTATTCTGTTAGACCACAGCATCTAAACTTCATCTACGGAAGAATTTTAGAAGTGGTCTTTGATATAAACATCGTTGTAGGGTGTTTTTAGTTGATAACGTTGGGTCTGGTAGGTAGCTATAAGACTTAATGAAGTTAGGGCACGATCCATTGGCATCTTTATTCACTATAGAACGGAAATTTTCATCCGTCTGGTAATGGTGTATTTGGAGTTTTCAGAAAAAAACATTGGATCATTCAAACTAATATACATTTATAGATAAATTCAGGTGCAGAATAAACCGGTGTAGAATTTCTCTTTTTACGTGTAATGGTTAACGAAAATACTTTATAAGTCAAAAAAGCATGGTAAAAACAGTCTAGTTTTAATTGAAGAGATAACGAATCAAATTTTTGCTACCATGTGAGTTGGAATAGAAAAAGAAGCAATTTTCTGATTGACTTTCGAGTTAAAAAGACTCTGAAACCTCCACTAGAAAAGTTACGAACCAGAACAAAAATGCACAGGGATTTAGAAAAAAAAGATAGGATCATAACCTCAATTGTATTTAGACATCGGGAAAATCAAAATGAATTTCCAATGTATTAAATTCAGTTATTTGTATATTTGGGTACATCATAGCAGCTGAGTACCGTACAGAAGTGCTTCTCATGTAATGTTAGAAAAAAGTCATGGTTGTTTGCTCTAGTGAAGTTATCAGATGCTGTGATGGCAACTTCATAAAACATGAAAAGATGAACAAAGAGTGAAGACCACAGTTGTTAGTGAACTCAAAGACCAGTTCAACTCCTATCAAATATTTTGACTTTAAAAATACTAAAAACTCGAAAATCTCTGTGTGCAACGTTTCAGTTCTGTATTTGAGCTAAATTTAACTGCTTCACTTGTTCCTATGGTGTTCCAGCAATAGAAAGGGGTATTTCAGAAATATATTTTCATCCTTTCACAACTGCGCATGTGTATCAAGAATTGCAACTTCCAAATTTTATGGTAAATGTTGGGTATTTTGATTTTCACAAGGATTGAAACTTTTTTCAGCGCTATTGTGTCTTGGAAATTATCTCTAACATCTGTTTTGTTCAAATTTCAAATTCTTCTTGCTACCGGCAATAACATTTATTCTTAGAAATTACTCCGAAAATATTTATGAACAGAAATAATTTTACAGGTGAGACTATGCTACAATGTAATTGTATTTTGTAACATGTATCAGAACGTAAACGTAATGTTACGTTGTAACATTACGAATATTTTATAACATTACGTATTTTGTAACATTACAGTAAAAAATCCTGCTTTGATGCCCGTGAACACTGGCGTTGACTTCACGCTACTCGGGTAAAGTGAAAATTTTTGAAACGGACTTGAAAATATAAGATTACCTTTCTCTACCACTGAGAGAACAGTTCTGCTACGTGCCCGGCACACCACGTGACGGGGTATCATGGCCCACTTCAGGCAAACAAAAAACTTTGATTCATCAACAATAATCCCTTAAAAAATTAAGCCCTAATAAAAAATAACCACTCAAAGTGTAGATACCGTATGAGTAGAAATATAGAGAACAGCGATTCTTTGATAGGCTTGCTAGTGAATCACAACTCGAAACTGTGCACTGGAAAAAAAAGTTGCAAGGTATGTTGTAGTAACTAGAAGTAAGTTATGGAAAGTGGCAGCCACCACGCCCTTTGACAGGAATAAACTGTCCTTGGTCCCCATCAGCTTACTTTATTTTCCCTGAAGAACATGATCGATATTTGTCTAAAGCAAATTATTTTAAAACTAGTGTGACGTACATAGAATGCGACTTCAGCATGGTAAGTAATTTGAAAGACAGATGATCACACGCAAAGAGTTGATAGTTCTTGGTAACATGAAAGCTAAACAATGCAGTAATACACATACAAACGTTCATAATTAAAGTTTTACGTGTACGTGTATCGTGGCAAACTAGTAAAAAGTAGTAAATCACAAAATATAAATAATTTATTCCAAAAAGCAGTGGTAGGAGCACTTTAGAGACATGCAGTCTAGAAAGGGGTATTAAGATCACTTCAAAATTGCGCTTTAATAATTTTATGAACCCTTTTACTTCATAAAAATTCAACATTGATGTTTACTTTACGTTAATGGCTCCATGTGAACAGAAAAATCAAGAAATGCGCACTTTAGTTTTATGAGACAAGGACGTACGTAACTGTTCATACGGAAAGAAAAATAAATATTATTTTAGAATAAATATGAAAGTTATTCTATAATAGTAATCATGATTTTGTAAGGAAGCCTCCATACTATTCCTATAATATTTATACCAGTCATATGGAAGTTGAAAAGAATGGACAACAATTGCACGGTTTCCACTCGTGCAGCAAAATTTTTCTCATTGTAAAGATCAAAAGTTTTTCAGGTGACAAAAAAATCATTTTTTAAACAAAGATAACAACTGGACAATTTATAGTTCAACGAAGAAACCTCTGCTGCTGAATATCCAGCAAGTTTCACGATCAAAAATCATAAATGGTTGAAGAAACCTGCAAGATCAGCACTACACAAGGTGTCCAGAAATAACGTGTACGTAGGTGTCGATACCGATATCAAGGTTTCAAGATTCATGATTTTTATCGACGATTAATTTTAAAAACCTCGAAATCGTTGTCGATGATACCAATTTACATTTGCATTTTTCGTGGCCACCTTGTAAAATGAAAGCGGCTGTGTATTTATATATTTACCAGATAGTTCCAGTGGAAATTCTAGTGTTTAGATTTGACTAATTTGAAATTATTATAACGACGAATGTATTAAAGATTTACGTCGAAGTATTGTGTTTAAATGAAATTTTATTACTAATATATACAGAACTTTCATTTTGCATCGTATCTACTGATAACACAGCCTAGATAGTACCAGTGGAAATTCTACGGTTTAAAAGAGATAAAATTAAGGATCTAAGAGATAAAATACATTTTTTAGTTTTACCCGTTGTACTATCAGAACCTGAATAGTTTTCAAGAATATACAGAGCTTCTATTCTGCGTCTTATCTACCGATAACATGGCCATGTAGGAGAAGAAGGCTAATATCGGGGGAAAATGACGTATTTTATAATAAGCAGGCGCCTTTGGGATCCACAACACAATGCTTACAATACGTGTGTACCCGTTCTGATTTCAGTTCAATAATTTATTTTCTGTAATAGATAGGAAGTAATAGGATGGACACACGCAGATAGAAAGATAGTAGAGAGAGATGTAGGCACACCATTAATTATATATGTGGATTTATACATATCACACACTGTGTGAGTGATCGAAGAAAATTCGCCTTTTTGAATTTTGAGTTCTAAAAATGTGACTATCTTACTAATTCTTCGGTATCATAAATCCATTTTTTTAATATTCCATCAGTTATATAACAAATGGATGCACTTTAATCAGTGGATGTATTTTAAAAATTGCATTGTAGATACCAGAAGCGCCAGAGAACTATGGAATTTATGTTTTTTTTCGTCTCCTTCCAAGATGCAGTCAATTTAGTGAAAACCCGTTAATTTTTTCCCGTGTGGGCGTACTAGTTTTTATGTAAAGTCCGGTGGATATACGAGAAAGAAATTGAATTATAAGGTTGAGAACACCATCTCTACCGTCCAGTTAGTATCATGGTGTGGAGGTTAATTTAGTCTCAAGGTACAGGCAAAATACGTATGGTTAGATCATGAAATCCGATAGTCCATAAAGGCTATTTATAAAAAATTCAGTTCGTTTGCATGGAGATGATTGGACTTGGAAATAAATGGATAATAGCGTGATAATGTTCCAAAGCATACTGCGATAGCAGCTATCTAATGGTATTTTCATAACTTTGTAAATGTTTTAAAATGAGCAAGGTAATTGCCTAACTTTCATCTCAAAAAAAGTTGCGGCGAAGACTAAAAAATGTTTATTTCAGGAGCTCATATGAGATAAATGATTCGAAAGGGCTTTTCACAAGAAATATAAGCTAAAGTATCAAACAAATATGGCACCATTCTAGTGGGAACATATAAAATCTAATCCGAAAGTTAATGAATCACTTTTGATTCGTGCAAACCTCTCCTTGCTGTCAATTTATTCGCTTCGTTTGTATTTAAACCCCGTTTTCTAGTTTTCATTTTCCACTTAGAAGTTATTTTTACGTTAATTCTCAGTCATTGTGTAAATTTCATTAATTTCGCCGTCTTGGAAGTTGGCCTAAACACTATTCTAAAGCGCACTGAAATTATCTTAGATGACATAGAATTTAGAGAATGAATTGTTAAAAATGTACCTTCTTTTGTGGTCAGACACGCTCAAAGATTTTTGTAGAACAACCTAGAAAACCTTGTTCTAAAATATCATATATGAACATTTTTGAAATAAAACTGTTGCCCTAGATATATTATAATATTTTTTACAAGACTGATTGGTCAATGATTTTTTACATGAGTTTGACGAATGAAAAATTAAATTTACAAGTCAGCAGGTCAAACAGACAAGAACATTTTAAAGTATGCGTGTAATTTAATACTTTAGCGGATAGGATTTTAAAATTTGCAAATATTTCTGAAGTTTAGCTTCTCATACGCAAATGAATCTTTATTCAATTGGCACAGTCATTACTATATGACAAAATTTGAATTTAATAGCGAAAAATTTTCTTTGTGAACAAAGAAATGATGTGAATGACAGGCTTGCGTTTGAAGCACAGACAAATCCATTATCGTACTTTTCAGTTAAAATCATCCGTCACATCGAAAGAACATAAATATATTCCTGAACAGAAATAATGTGGTGGTCATGCTTCATCATTGGTCAGAAGTTCACATGCTATACTAGTGCTGAGCAGGTAAGCTGGACTGCACGGTCTTCAGAAGATGTCGCGTGTGTTGAGGGTTCAACAGAGACTTGCGAAGCCATCGAAGAAGTGACTGAGAACAGTTGTTGCACTTACTATAATAACCTAAGGAAGACAGAGCTACGAACTGCAGAAACAAAGATGATGATCACGTAAGGGAACAAGAACAGAGGGTGGCAAGGCAGTAGGTGTAGAGGACGGGAGGGTCAGGAGTAATATGGAGTAAGACAGAAGAGCAAGTAGGAGCCCTGTAGCTGTGGAGAACACGATGGTGGTGGAGGTAGAGGCCAAGCTGCTGTGGAACATGAGGCAGTGAGGGTACTGTAGCAGTGAGGGCACGGAGGTAGTAAGGGCACGAAGGCAGTGAGGGCACGGAGGCAGTGAGGGCATGGAG
>VCRD01005069.1:0-38295 GCA_006783055.1 Trinorchestia longiramus
ATTTAACCATTAGTTTGGCAATTATTGCAAAATTACATACTCTGGGGTCATTTCTGACCCCGTTTCAGGTCCAGGAAGGTTAATACTAAAATAATCACGATATTTTAGCGGCCCTACAGAACAACCTTCTCAAAAAGGTCTTAAAGCGATGGAAACCATGGTGACGTCAGAGCGTAGGCGGAGCTACCACGAGCCGAGGAAGCGACGTCAGTTCAACGTCGACGGGCCTGGTGAACTGACGTCGCGGGCCGGATTCGGCCCGCGGGCCGTAGTTTGGTTACCCCTGCCCTAGAAGATAGATAATTGACAACACGTATGGTAGATGCTACCATACTCACCACACATTCTCTGACAAAAACATGTGAGAACAATATAAAATGTATAAAATTGCACCCTAAACACTCGTGAATAATGTGTTCAGTTGAAACTTCTCGTGGAGGCTATTAAAGCTTGTATCATAACATTTTGACAGGCCCGAAACAATTCTAAAAAATATGTCTGCTATTGGACAAGTTTCTATCTAAAGCAGCTCACCTCCCATGTTGAAGATACACTTGGATCCAACTACCCTCTTCTTCCTCGTCTACCTTTCGGTTGTAAGTTGAACTTCTCTCCACTTCTGGCTTTTCATTTCCATGTAACTCGCTTTGACCAATAATATGAAGTCGGTCTTAAATATTTCCGTTTATTTTATACAACCCTTAGGATATGCTCCACTTATTCTGCGTTAATTTTCTGTTGCATCTTTTAAATATAATCGACTGTTAGCAGACCAGCACTCATTGTATATTGTTTTATTTTATTCTTAGAGCATTCTGTGTTCCTCTCGAAGGGTCACCAAGGGTTCCCCATAAATTTACTTGTTTCAATGTGCGGCGGAGCCATGAAACTGATACTACGCCAGCTTTGTTCGCAAGTTATCTTTTGACCCTCAGCTTTATCGTTGCTGTGTTAAATATTCTCTATCACAGTATAACGTCTAAAAAGACCATATTTATTCCAAATGTTCTATTCTTTTGACATGTGCCAATCATTATTGACAGTGAACGTGTTTATAATTCTAGTTACTACTGCCTGATTAGTGATTGCGTTGTTTGGGTAGCCTGAGGACTCTGTGTACTTCCATTAGAGGGAGCTGCTTGTGGTCAATTTAGCATTAATGTTCCCTCACTTATCGCGGGTGTTACATTCCAGGACCACCCGCAATAAGTGAAAATTGGCGATGTAGGGGCGCTATATTTATTTTAATATCACGCACAAAGTAATATATTTTATAACTATGCACACACGATAGTTCGATGCTAACATGAAATGGAAGAGCATTAAGGGGAAGGCCCGCTCGAATGGAAGAAAACAAGACACGACGGTTACTGAGCCAATCAGCGAATGAGATACAGAGCAGCATTCTCTGGCTGGTCGCTTTCCATCAATCGACCAACTGTCTGTTGTTTACAATCTACGTTGGCAAGTAGCGTCTCAAGCGGCCGCTGCGCAAATCCCACTGTTCGCTTTTGGTATACTCATCCGCTGAGTAAACACACTGTTTACAGCTTTTATGATTTGTAATATTCTTTAAGTGTTAGAATTAATACTTTTAATATATTTTTATACATTTTGTAATCTTTAAATCAAAACATTACTGTACAACACGTACTACGTATGGGCAGAACGAGAAACGCAAAAACCCGCGAAACAGTAAAAATACCCTGATAAATATTTTACAGTAATATTTTTGAAAACCCCGCGAAATAGAGAGTCCGTAATAAACGAAACGCGAAGTAGCGAGGACACAATGTTCACTATTTTTGTTATAGTGAACATTGTGTCATTTGTATGGGTTTTGGAATCATTGTCCAATTCAGATTCTCATTCCTTATGTGAATTGTTATCTTACCTGTTGTATCTATCCATTGCTACATTAAAATATGCATAATATGCATGTGCAACATTATGCTCTATCAGGATTTTTTCATTGTAGGTTTTATTCTATGATTCATTTGTGCTTGGCTAGACTTGATATGAAAATATTATTTAGTAGCAGTAAGTATGCTACTGATGAAATCAGTGTCTTATTGTTTTCAGTCAAGATTCTTCAGCTTTTTCCATTCTACAGCCCTGTGCCTGTACTCTGCTGTCTTCATGAGGTTTGCCATCAAAGTCAAGCCCCAGAACATGCTGTTGTTTGCCTGCCATGTCACCAATGAAATAGCACAGATAACACAGGTAAGGCTTCTTCAATGGCACTGTTTACATTTGCATCTTGATGCAAGATCATTATAGTTCGTTGTTATGAGCATTTTGCATCTCTGCAGGAAAGACTCAAGTTTTCTCACACGGGGTAACTGTGTTGGCTGTGGGTTGATGGTGACACCTGTAAAGGTTTCTCATTATATATTTGTCGTCTGACAACAATGTATAGTATGGTAGCACTTTTGTGTTAGTCACTAAAATTATGTTCATTTATTTCCTTTGTATGAAAGAAGCATAGTACTTAGTATTGCTCCTATAGCATCGACAGTACAATGAGATTACCTTCTCACTTCACAACCAGTAAGAATGATGGTGACCTCCACTGAGGCATGTCTATACCTGCCATCCATTCCACCATCAAGGAGGTATGAAAAGTTTTACATCGAAGCATGACGATTTCCTATATTGTGTAACCAATATCTTCATAAACGCTAGAGATGTGACAGGCAAAATTATTAAACGTTATTCTTCAGTAGATCGTGCAAGGCTCCGTGAATATGTCTACTAAAGAAAGAGTGAATTGCCATTCTCGCTCTAGTCTCCACCCTTTGTTGAAGCTTTCTGGGAAGGATCTTGCGTACTCTTTACTTTCTTTTCAAATTCTTTTGATTCATGAAGTAGTTGAGTCGTTCAATGCACGTTGACTTCGATTAATATTTTTATGTATCTGCAGTATTGCCAACTTCATTGCACTCAGCATACTGATTCTTTATCAGTATCACTTCTACTACAACTCTAGAAACCATTTCATGGCATGGCCTTCATTAATTTAGTATTTGATTTGTGTTCCTGAGGTGTTTTATAAAAAGTGAGCCAGATTCTTTGACAGTAACGTGGGCACTACAAATTGTATTTCCAGTAGTGATCGATCCAGTGATCTAGGCCTGTTTTAGTGATCGAGGCCTCTTTGAGTGATGCAGGCCTCTTTGAGTGAACCAGGCCTCTTTGAGTGATCCAGGCTTCTTTGAGTGTTCCACGCATCTTTGAGTGGTCCTGGCTTCTTTGAAGGGTTTGTAGTGAATCGCATGGCTGCACTACAAACGAGTACTGCGACGAGGCTAGGTTCATCGACCAATGGGCAAACATGACAGAAGAAGTGAATCCAGCGACGAGGTTAGGTCCTGTAACGACGAAAAGCTAGACATCAATCAATGAGCAGTCACGTTCAGGCAGCAGAGTGCAGTTAACCGCCCTATACAACGAGGCTGCAGCGCTCTGCGTCACGCACTTTCAACCAAGCACTTCCAAAGTCAACATCTCGACCAAGAACTCTCACCACCTGAACAACTCAGCTTACAGCCAACAGCAGAACGAACGAAGCAGAAACCAACACAGACAGGATGGGCTCAAACAACATGCGCACTAACAAGAAGTGCACGTACTCCAACTCGCCGCGCGCTCCAGCTCGCCACGCGCTCCAGCTCTGCCGGCAAGATGACAGTGCGCCAGTATTCGACGTCAAGACGTTTGCTACAAAGAACCAAGAATTAATATCGTATCCAAATGTCTGAATACAAACTGTTACTCTCATCCTGCCTTTAATTGCCTTTTCTCCTATTGGGTTCCTCGGCGGTCCCTTACTCTTTCAGGCGCTCATTCCGAGTAAGATAAAGATATTCCATGTCTGCTCGAAGACAAGTGATGCCTGAGGGTTGGAAAGTAAGAGTGATATTAGACAGATCATTACAGGTTCAGGCCTCTTTGAGTGGCCCAGGTCTCTTTGAGTGGTCCGGGCCTCTTTGAGTGGATACAATTTATTTTGGTTTAAAATGATGCTCTGTTCATTACTACATCCAGTTACGCAATTTAAACTGCAGCTAATCCATGTATTGCTGCAGTTTCCTTCGTTTTTTATTTATTGTTGTACGTTTGTCATCATAATATCTAGTGTTCCGATCATTCGATCAGACGCTTGTGAGTCTTGCAACGTTATCAAATAACTTTGAAAATCAGTCATGTTTGAATAATTCCACTTCTTAAGATCGGTGTTGTCCTCAATATAATGTTAGGCAGTTTGATATTTTTACATTACAGCCAACTGAATATCAATTACTAATAATTCTCGACATTATTATAACAGTAGTAAAATTTTTACCCTAACATTCCCTCTCACATTAGTGGCCAGATTTTAGTTTGTCGTTATTACCAATGTTGAGTTGAATCTCCGATGATAACATAAAATCTGCTTGAGCAGGGCTGTCGGCTGGTGAAGTATGAGTATCTGGGTGGCAAGGAAGCGGCTGCAGCTGCTGCTTCGCCTGCTAAAGGAGATCCTGCTACTACAGGACCAGTTCCTGCTGACAAGTCTTAACATTTGCTCTTCTTAAACTGTTACAAGGGTTCACTTTTGTACATGTAGTTCTGTAGTTCTGCACAGACAGCTAGCTTATTGAGCCTTGTCAAGTCTACAGCCTGTACAGCAATGTTAGCCAGCACCCTGACATATGAGAAAACTTTCCTGCTGCAGAGTGTTTTTCTGTGGGCTCAAATCTTGAACTCAAATGACGCGTATTATTCGTTGCAAAGTGTGAATTCTACTTTTGTTCAGTGGGAATGTTAGATGTTATTTGTTAACACATTGACCCATCGACAAATTACTTTTATGTATAATTGTGCAAATACGTCACCTATATTATACAACTTCTGGACAGGGGAATTTTATCAAGCTTAGGCACTAATAATTTACTGATTGTTGCACGTTTCATTTATAGATATTTATATTGAGTCGCTCTAGCAATATTGTGTTATGGCGTAAAGTCATTTTGGATGTGAGATTCCATAGAATATTTATACACTACAGTGCTTGTTGCTGTGGCCGGCCTGCATCAGATGTTGGTCGTCGATCAACATTGACGCATCAACGCGCGTGGTGTTGGGGGAACCTAGAAACCGTTTCGTCCACCTGCTGATGCTGTCTTCAATACAAATATTCTACGTTAGCATGCGAAAGCTTGAACTTATCAAGTCAACATACTCAACTAAGCCGTGGTGTGTTCATGCTTGGAGATCCGTGTGATTACTGTAACTCACCTTTTTTGAACACCCTTGTTAAACAACGGTGTGAACTGTATTACTGCAAAAATGAGTTATGCTCAGGTGCAAGTGTGTTCAAGTGTAGATAGGAGAATGTTTGTTCGTTGTTTTCTCCGATGCTTCTTTCTTCTGAGCACGTTTCTTTCAATTAGGTTCAACCCTAACTTGAAATCAAGTTCGGTAAGTTTTGTTGGTGGTTATGCAGTTGGCCGCATTTTGTTGCCAGGGTGCACTTTGGCCATAGAAATTTCTATCGTCTTTACATTTCTATTGCTATGCTTTTCCTCACGATCGTAGCAGCTCCTTTAATGTTTATACAATACAGCTCTTATGTTTTTAAAATTCGTGTGCCAGGCTTCAGGAAGCAGGGCCTGTTATTTACCAGGAGTTTGTAGAGCTGTTGTGGCGGACGCAGCCTCATAACAAACTGTTTGGTCTGCTCACACCTTTGCGTATGCTGTGACTCTGGCTGTTATCCTTTAATAGAGCTTGGTATATATGTACGTTACCAAGCTCCTTGCCATTCCTCCAAATTGTACATCTGGACGCCTGATTGTTTTAATACATCTCTAAATAAGTGCAATAGGTAGATTTAGTAAATGTACTATTCAATGTATGCAGCACACAAGTTAGGATATGATAGAAGATTTTCATCTCCATTTTCTATTTTTTGACGTTACTTATGGTATTCTAAACGCTGATATATTATAGTTGCGAACTATTGAAAACTCTCATTAATTTGTGGAGTTGTTCCTGAGGATCCTCCGTCGGCTGTAGGGACTTCGGCCCCCCCCCCTCACTCGTATTCCAGGCTTTTCCCTCTGGAAGGTGGTTTGTTAGTGTCAGTTTTTGTAATTTGCATGGACCAGACTAGGTGTACTACTGGCTGCTCAGTGCTCGAGTCATACAACATAGTCTACTATGGAAAGGTGCTAAAATCTTGGGTCGCCATTTTTCATTCAGACTGGCATCAGATATTTTACAGACGTATAACCAAGGCATATAGGCATTCTCCATCTAGATCAGGGCGATAGTCATTGTAAGCACAAGGGAGACCGTCAGTTCCCTGCCTAGATCCTCTCTATTCCCCTGATTACAATGTGCGAATAACACAGCGGTGTCAGCAGAAGACAGTTTTGTGTTAAGAGAATTTGATCTATGGTGCTTCTGGCAGGAACCTCAACTTGTATCTTCTTCCTAATAAAATGGACAGATCTAGAATATGAATTTAAAATGTTCACTTCAGTTCTAGAACCTCTGGTCGGCTGCGAGACGATCTTGAGACTCGTCACGTCGGGCACGTAGTACGGGTTTGAGGTGTCGCTATTAGTCTGTAGCAGGGAGGTCTTCGTGATGCTTTACCCTTCGTCTAGTGATGGTAGCTCTGGGTACCACCACTAACTCTCATCTACACAAGTGGAGTTTATTTTACGTACTGTGAACACATGTCTACCATCAGTAGACAAAAGGTTCAACATCTGGTGCTGTTGCGAGTAACAACTTGTTCCACGTTGCTTATTTTTTACCCTTGATTATAGAACTCTATTTTTTTAGGTTTTAATGTAATGATGTTTGCAACTTGCCGTTCGAGTGCTTTTTTATTTTGAAATAAGTATTTGTTATGGAATATAACCAAGAATTTACACAGTGACGATGGTAGTCGCACGCGACGGCTTTCCTGATGCTTGATGTCCATAATCCCCATGATGCCTTAGTTTACACATCACTTGGATTAGGCGCTCATTTTCTTTGATTTGTAAGGTGTACAGTTATCAGTAGACATATTGAAATTATTTTGATTCTTCGCGTGTTAGAAAACAATAAAATTCAACTTATCCAGAATCGACGATAGGTTTTTGAGGTCTTGAACAGTGTGCTTTCGCACACTGTTCAAGACATGCATCTTGCAAATCGTCGCCTTTTTTGAGCGAAGTTCATCAATTTTTTCAACTGACTTTATCTTTGTAAGGCTTTTCCTTCTTTTTTATTATTTTTTAAGTATTCAACATTCAAACAAGGGTTAAAATGTATAGAAAGGATGAAATGGCAGATGATGTATGACATCAGGTAAACTTGACATGTTAAAGGTTTAGGAACACAAGTTTTAGGAAGTCATTGTTGATTCGAGTTTTCAAACATTTTCGTTTCTACATGTTCCCAATGCACCGTATAGACGACTTTTGAACCGTGTCGGTTCTGGTCACTATTTCTTAAACTTCTTTTCTTGTTTTTGGGATCCTGGTAATTATCTTTGTTAAACTGTTTTTTTCTACTTTAAGTAATAGTATTGTAAAACGAAGAAAGTAAACCAATAAAAATTAAAGTCATAATTTCAAATTTCAGTTTTGGTTTTAGTGCATATCAAATTAAGATAACTGAGTTTTTATTCAAAAGCCTGACTCGTCATGCAAATGCACATAGGAACAGTGTGTAATTATAAACGAATTTATGTTCTTTGACTGAAGTTGTGGGTAAGAGGCAAGAGTTGCGCTAGGGAAAGGGTTAACAATTTAGTGAAACTTTACACTAATATGCAAGGGTAAGTAAAGTTATTACCATATATAATTACTACTATGTAAAAGACGTTAGGACAATAATATTGGTGGACAACAATAGAAAGATTACTCAAAGTCCGTATAACAGAACATCTTCAATCCCAAAACCTGAATCCTGACCCCAGCATGGATTCAGGAAAAAACGTAGCTGTCTAACAAACCTCTCGAATTTTTTGTAAAAGTCAACCGCACATACGACTAGAAAAACCGTATACCATGTTTACTTCGGCCTTCGATCAAGTTCCCCATGAAAGGCTAATGATCAAAGTGGAATCCGAGGCCACTACTATCGATGATGACGAAACTGGCTCACTGTTCACACTCAACTAGTGATTATTCATGATCAAGCCAGTGATTTGACGCATGTAACATCAGGAATCCTCAAGGGAGCGTTTTAGGCCTGCTCCTATTCATCATCTACATCAACGACTTTAACGTCGCGATTATCAGTAAAATCAACCGATTAGCAGATGACACGAAACTTTGTCACAGAGCGTTCACCGAAGGAGACAATGATGCTTCGATCATCTACTTCAATGAACTGAAACTTGGCAAATGAGCTTCAACATTGACAAATATTCGTGTTATGCACGTTGGTGCTAATAATCGGCGTTCTCAACGTACGTTGAATGACACATCTATTGAAGCAGTACTGCAACAAAGAGATCTTGGTATCAGGATGACTGATAATCTGAAGCAGAGCAGACAAGGGAAAAAGCGTCAAAGATGCGAGTAGGATCCTTGGTTTCATTGTAAAATACTTGGTAAAGGAATGCATGTCAAAGAACATCATCTTACCGCTCAATAAAACGTTAGTGCAACCACATTTAGAATACGCAGTGTATCTGTGGTCTCCTACCTTATAAAGAGACGTCAGCAAAATAAAAATGATAAAAAATCTAGCGACAAAGAAAGAAGACTACAAGGACAACTCATCGAGACCTATAAATATCTTGATGGCTTCAACACTAGTACCCTAGAACCGATTTTTGAGACGATAACGTGCGAGCCAAAAATAACGGCCATAAACTAATAATAATAATAATCATCATAACATTCCAGGCTCTAAACATCTATCCATTTAAAATTGCCAAAACCTGGAACTAGCTACCCAAAAGTATCACTTTTCACTCATTGTAAACAGCAATTCGAAATTCAAAACTCGTCTCAATAAATATTGGAATAAGGAACACCCCAGTTCCGTATAGAGGAAGCACACAGCAGTCCGCTTTTTCGAGCAGAAGTAACAGTATGTAAGATAAACGGTTGCATCATAATTATATGATTAGTTATCTTTAATGTTCACGTCAACGCAGTCACGTTGATATGATATTCTTAATTTTAATTCTCAACTAAGGCAGGGTATCAGATGCACGATCAAGTTTGCACGGCTTTTCGAATGATATAGATCCTGAAATTTGAATTATGTCCTGAAAATGTTAATTCTTGAATTTGTAGCGTACCTGATACTACTCGTCTGGTTCTGGGGTGCCGCTGCCATGTGTTTAAAGCTGCCACTCTAGTTACGTAAAGACTTTGAGGACTTCTACTTGCTTTAGTTCATGAACTTAATGTCGATCTTGCATGTTGCATCGCCGCTTTTCTTTTGTGTATGCTCGGTCTATTGCCCTCTATTTGTTTACTCAATTTAAAGTTCAAATCACGTTTTGATTTGATGTCTATCCCACCTAGTTCTGCCAAGGCTTTCTTTAGGACTACAGTTGGAGTTAAATTTCTTCATTGATTGACTGTAGTCTAATGTAGTGCTCACGGATGTTTATTAACGATGTTTTAAATTTCATAAATTTCAACTTTCTCCGTCTTGAGTATACAACTTTTGATAGTCTTCAAAAATTTTAATATTGTAAAATGTTCTATTCATATTTTTAGTATGTTGCACTGCTTGTGTTCATGTTTCTTGTTTTATAGAGTTTAAAGATTTCTTTAACGGTATATTTTTCAGGAATAATTTTTCTGGAGTATATTTTAATTCTTTAAAGATTGTTTTTTTCTTTAGTGAAACCACACTTGTGAATAAACCATAAATTTTCAACGAGGAACTTCATTTTTGTCCTTGACTTTATGCCTTCTTCGGGAAGATGCTAATAGTAAATGATAGCGTGTGCCGTGATAACTTGGTTTTGTTTGGGTTACCTCTGCCGAGTTTACACCGATTCAGTAACACTTTTGACTGATGGCAAGTCTAGGTACCGCTAGCAACCGTCTTGTTCACAGAGAGCTATGTTAACTTTCCGTGCTGTGCAGACGACGGTAGCGAGAGACAGTAGTCAAAGAGTTTATCAATTGCATATTGTTTATGTATGCAGACCCTGTGAAAGTAGTTTTTCAGTGACTGAGACAGCCTGGTTGAGTATTGAAATTATGTCAGTTTGTGCATGAGAGTGAGGTAGTCGAATGATTTTTGAAAGAAACAGGAATACTTGTTATTATGAGTCATAAAGATTAGTCTCATGCAAGCCAAAAATATTGGAATCGTCGCTTCATATGGGCGTTAGTGAGGTGCTCAAGATACGAGGATGTCGAGGAAAGAGAAGATATGTTTGAAGAGAAAGCCTGCCCGAGAGAAATGTTACAAGAACAAGAGGTATGGCATAAGATACTGGTTAGATGTGAGGACTGAACTGTGATTAAGAAAAGTTTTGTCAATGTTCAGACTTTTGAAGTAATAGTGGAACTTTTGACTTAAAAATCCATTTGCCTTTTAGAATGAAGAAAACTCATCAATTCGTATTGCTTACTTGAAATTTCTTCACGTATGTCATTTGAATAAAAAAGACACGCTCGTGATTTTCAACATAAAATGTAAAATCAATAAAGCGTCAAAGAAACAAAACCAGTGAAAGTTGTATTTTGCTATTGAAAACCACACTGTGCAGTTTGGTCCAGGTTGGGAACTTCCGTTTACTATAATTGATTAAACGTCGATGAATTTCACCCAGATCATGCTATCAACACCCAACGGTGTTTTTTGATGCCTCTGAATGTCTTATTCTTTATCATTGCCGAACTTTTGAAGAATAAATCACTTTTTCTTCAACATAGATGCACTCTACCTTGTTCTTGAGCACTGCTTCATTCACACAACTCACTCAGGCTTAAATTTCACATTGACTGTTGCAAACGTGATGAAAGAAATTATCCTTTGGTACTTAAGTACTAGGCTTCCTCAACTGAAATGAGATTCACGTGTACAGTTGTCCGTTATTATCTGTCCTGGTCAGTATACCCGTGAGTATTCGATTTTGGCGAACGTGTAATTTTCTGTAGTAGTTGTTTTGTGGGTGGTGTTCTTCGAGGGAAGTGACACGATCGGCTTCGTAGCTTGCAGATTTATTAATGAACACGATCAAAATCAGAGCATAAGTTGAGGCCAAGATCGAGGACCAAAACTGGGAACTTGAAATCCGTAAACTGGGGCCTGTCCGGACAAGGACAATTAAGTAACTCAAAATGTATATAAAATTTAGCAAACGTATTAATATCATGCGGCAGCATTATAAGACAACTGCTGAGTAAAACACTAAGGCATCGTATCAAGGACTACTATAAACAGGACGTGCACGGCCATATAGCTGACTACGCTAGCGGAGGCCAGTTCACTGAGCTAAGTGAGCTCAGTTAGTCTTCAACTGTCACAGTGCGAGGTTCGTCGTAGTCTGTCGCTCGGTTTGAATCGGACATTGTTGTTTATTTCGAGGCACATGGCTGTATTTCTAAGTGGATACTGTTTGTTTACAAAGTTTATTGTTAATTATATGTATTTAAAATGCCGAACAAGTGTGGGGTTGTGAATTGTCGGGGTGATTACAATAAGAAGAACAGGCGCCCCGTGTTTTACCTGCCGAAAGACCAGTCTGAGAGACAGAAGTGGCTTGATGTTATTCCACATCGCGAAAACTTTGTTGTTGATCCAGACAAGTTTTTCATTTGTGTGATACACTGGGGTGCTGACCTACCTTTGATCAAATTGCATGGTGGTTCTATGCGACCTGAAATCCCTCTCAGTATCTTCAATGTACCTACTTCATGTCTGCCATCTCCAAAACCTGTACCTCGCCCGGCGAAAGTTGAAGACCAATAACTGAGGTATTTTCTTCAGAAGGATAAGATTACTTCATTTGATGCTTTCAAGCCTGAACGTAACCTGCAGATGCAGTATAAGAACTTGATTATTTCAAGATCGAAAGAAAGGCTTGTGTGTTTGTTCATGATCGACTACTTCAGTGAGTGCAGCCTGTCTGTGATTGTCGAAAACAAGCCCACTTTGTGTTCCCCACTGACGTTCAGTGCATTCAAGAACGGCATTAAAAAACAACTCTATTTCCAATCAAGTACACAGTACATAGACATTAGTACATTGGTTTTTCAAATTCTTAAGGTTAACATTCTTAGAGTAAGGATGATGGTGAGTTCCATGCGACGATTCCGGGATGTGTCCATGGGCTTTCTGATAAGTGCGAGCTCACGGTGTGAAACGAGAAACAGCTCGTATTCATTGCCGGGTTGCGAACCCGCGGTCTGTCTGCCCGAAGCAGAGACCTGATACCAAACACAGGCCGCAGACCACTCGACCACGGTGGCTGTGTAGATTAGTACCACCGTTTAAGACACTTCATCCCAACAATGGTTTGAGATCGTATGCGCAGTCCGACGAAACTGTGCGCTTGGCAATGAACTATGTATGACATCCCGTTTGACAAAACGATCCAAAATGTTGTCACCCTTTAAGCTTGTAGTGCCTCAGATATATCGTAATTGATTTAGAATGATCTAAGAGTCGTTACAAAAATATGATGTATTTTAGTAATATTTTAGAGTTAGTTTTTATACTTATTTCCTGTCATTTGAAACTAGTATTTTAAAGCGAAAATTTAGTCGTAGTTGCGGCTTCAAAATTGTAACCCTCGTCTATAGGAGACCGTAGTCAACCACGAGCCTATAGGCTAGGTGCCCGTCAGTTTCCTCGCAACCGTTACCCAGTGAACAGCAATTTTATTCGCGCTCTCAGTCTCTCTGACGGGTAAGTTTTCCATTGACAATGTGTTAGGAAGTATTGCGTTTCACTTACCTATTATATATTCCATAAACTTGTCATTTTAGCCTTGCCTAGATGTGAAGTTGTTGTGCTTTGATTCACGTAACTCCAAGAATTATAATTAATCTTTAGGAAACGAGTTATTTTTCTGTAGTAATTATTTCGTGGGTGATGTTCTTCGAAGGAAGTGATACGATTGTCTCCGTAGCTTGCAGATTTATTCATGAACACGATCAAAATTAGAACAGAAATTAGGGCCGAGATCGAAGACCAAAACTCAGAACTTGAAATCCGTAAAACCGAAGCTGGAACTGATACTGAATTGAGACCGAAACTGAAACCTGAAACTGAAACCTGCCCGAGTAAGGACCAATAAGTAACTCGAAATAAATACAGAATTTAGCAAAAAAATCAATAGCACAAGGCAACTTTATAATACAACTGTTGAGTAAAACATTAAAGAATCGTACCTAATTAGCTGGCTGCTACAGAGAACACAAAACGCGATATCGATAGTCAGCTTCTACCCGAGGCTATGAATTTTAATAACCACATCAAAATGGCTGGTCGATCTTTCGGTATGCTTGTCATAAAATACTCGAACGTAGAGACTTGAGTGAGATGAAATTAGACAATGAATTTGATGGCTGATGCAATAGTTATTATTAAAAACGTTCTATGTTTGGATTAATTATAAATCTCGGAATAACGCAAATCAAAGCACGACAACTTCAAACACAATTCATATAGTTTGAATGAAAACACAAGCACAATGAAATGAGATGTTTGCCATACAATCTGTCAAGTACACATGGTATCAAAACTGGTTCAAAAAGGAAATCTTAAACCTGCAGGGGAACATCTAGGCTCAGCAAAAGACAAGTTCAAAGAACATCTAGCACGTAAGTGCAATGCAAAACTCTCTAACACATCGTTAATAGAAACTTACCCGTCAGAGAGACTGAAAGCGCGAATAAAATTGTTGTTCACTGGGTAACGGTTGCGAGGAAACTGACGGGCACTTAGCCTATAGGCTCGTGGTTGACTATGGTGTTCTATAAACGAGGGTTACAATTTGAAGTTGTAACTACGATTGAATTTTTAACTTTAAAATACTAGTTTCAAATGACATGAAACGTATAAAAATTAACTCCAAAAATATTACTAAAATGCATTATATTTTTTTATCGACTCTAAGACCATTCTAGATTAATTAAGATATTTCTGAGGCCCGACAAATCTAATGATAGAATATTTTGTATAATAACTATTGTATCAGCCATCAAAGTCATTGTCTAATTTTGTATCACTCCGGGTTTTTATGACGGGCGTACTAAAAGATCGACCAGCCCTTTCGATACGGTTATTCAATTTCATTGGCCTCGGGGAGACGCTGCCTATCGATATCTCGTTTTGTGTTCCCTCTTGTAGTCAACTAATTAGGTCCGATGCTTTAATGTTTTGCTCAACGGTTGTATTATAAAGTTGCCTTGTACTATTGATTTTTTCTTGCTAAATTCTGTATTTATTTCGAGTTACTTATTGATCCTGATCTGGGCAGGTTTCAGTTTCAGGTTTCAGTTTCGGTTTCAGTAAAGTATCAGTTCCAGTTTCGGTTTTACGGATTTCAAGTTCTCAGTTTTGGTCTTCGATCTCGGCCCCAATTTCTGTTCTAATTTTGATCGTGTTCATGAATAAATCTGCAAGCTACGAAGACGATCGTATCACTTCCTTCGAAGAACACCCCGCACCAAAAACAACGACAACAGAAAAATAACTCGTTCCCCCAAAAGCTTTTCAATCTCTAGTATTATTACACTTTGGTTGCTGCAACTTGGTCTGGGAAGATATGTAGAGACTCGGAAATATCGTAATTAATTTAGAACGATCAAGGAGTTGATACAAAAATATGATGTATTTTACTAACATTTTTGGAGTTAATTTTTATACGTTTCATGTCATTTGAAACTAGTATTTTAAAGTTAAAAATTCAATCGTAGTTACAACTTCAAATTGTAACTCTCGTTTATAGAACACCATAGTCAACCCCGAGCCTATAGGCTAAGTGCCCGTCAGTTCCTTCGCAAACGTTACCCAGTGAGTAGTAATTCTATTCGCGCTTTCAGTCTCTCTGACGGGTAAGTTTTCCATTGACCATGTGTTTGGAAGTAATGCGTTTCACTTACCTACCATATTTTCCCTAAATTTATCATTTTAGCTTTGCCTAGATATGAAGTTGTGCTTTGATTTCCGCTACTCCAAGATTTATAATTAATCTAAATATAGAACACTTTGAATAATAATTTTTGCATCAGCTATCAAATTCATTGTATAATTTCGTTTCACTCAAGTCTCTACGTTCGGGTATTTTATGACAAGCATACTGAAAGATCGACCAGCCATTTTGATACGGATATTAAATTTCATGGCCCCGGGTAGAAGCTACATATCCGCATCTCGTTTTTGTATTTCTTTGACTGCCAGTTAATTAAGTGCGATGCCTTAGTGTTTTACTCCATAGTTGTCTTATAATGTTGTCTCGTGATATTAATTCTTTTTGCTAAATTCTGTATTTATTTCGAGTTACTTATGGGTCCTTATCCGGGCAGGTTTCAGTTTCAGTTCCAGGTTTCAGTTTCGGTCTCAATTCAGTATCAGTTCCAGCTTCGGTTTTACTGATTTCAATTTCTTAGTTTTGGTCTTTGATCTTGGCCCCAATTGCTGTTTTAATTGCGATCGTGTTCATGAATAAATCTGCAAGCTACGAAGCCGATCGTATCACTTCCCTGGAAGAACATCACTCACGAAATAATCACTACAGAAAAATAACACGTTCCCTAAAGTGGTGACTCTAAAGTCGTGACCCTAAAGATATACCTAAAGCTTTGATAAGGGTTTGGTGAACGGCTATTTTTCTGTAGTCGTAGTTTTGGTGGGGGGGGGGTGTTCTTTGAGGGGAGTGATACGATCGGCACCGTCGCTTGCAGATTTATTCATGAACACGATCAAAATTAGAGCAGAAGTTGGGGCCATGATCGAAGACCAAAACTGAGAACTTGAAATCCGTAAAACCGAAACTGGAACTGAAACTGAAACTGATACCCGTCAGAGAGAGACTGGAAGCGCTAATAGAATTGCTGCTAACTGGGCGATAGCTGAGACCGAACTGCTGGGCACTAAGCCTAAAGGCCCGTGGTTGACTATGATCTTCTATAGACGAGGGTCACAATTTGAAGTTGCAACTACGATTAAATTTTTCACTTTAAAATACGTATACGTATAAAACTTAACTCTAAAATATTACTAAAATACATCATATTTTTGTATCGATTCCAAGATCATTCTAAATTAATTACGATATTTCCGAGGCACTACAGGAGTACCCTCACCAGAAGTGGAGCGATGCAGCCTCCGTGGTCGAGTGGTCTGCGGCCTGTGTTAGGTATCAGGTCTCTGCTTCGGGCAGACAGACCGCGGGTTCGAAACCCGGCCATGAATACGAGCTGTGTCTCGTTTTGTACCGTGAGCTCGCACTTATCGGTAAGCCCATGGACACATCCCGGGATCGTCGCATGGAGCTCGCCATCACCCTTACTCTAAGAATGTTAACCTTAAGGATTTGAAAAACCAATGTACTAATGTCTATGTACTGTGTACTTGATTGGAAATAAAGTTGTTTGTTTGTTTGTTAAAATAATAACTACTCATACGCAAATACAGTTGAGTTCGAAATACCCTTATCAGTCACTACTCCTAAAAAACTAGAAGGGAGATATTCGTACGAACATAAATACGATGATAACCAATGAGGCAGTGCTGTTGACAAAAGGTACAACTTACCGTAACTTAGTTTAAACTTAGAGCGATCTCTGAATTACCGAGCCACTCCTGATAAGACGTTAGTGCGTCATCGTCAGCTGGCGCAGACGCAAGATTATACCAACAATGATTGGAATAGAAAATGTAACAAATTGAGTACACACTAAGCGAGACATATAGGAGGGGAGAAAAATCATATTGTGGCCTTTAATATACTCAACTGCCGTGATATACTAAAGAGAGAATGCAAATTGTTGTCGCTATGGATGATCATATTATGTAAATATTCATTTTGAATAGAAGCAAATGCAACCACCGAGCGACTTGAAATGGAGTAAGTAACTTTCTGATATAAAAAAAATGCATCGTTAGTAGATTAGACAAGTTCTTAAGAGAAGGGAATAAACGTACGTCGAGAAACGAAGGGCTTTGTTCAAGAGCAGAGTCGACAGCATAACATGAGCTACCTGAGAGTAAGTGATGAGCGAATTCTCTGAACAAAGAAAGACAGAGTGAGTTAGAAAGTAGGCAAGAGCTTGTTTTAGATCTCTAAAAGAAAGCTCAGCTGCTTCAATCCAATTTAACTCTTTAGATACGACGCGATTATGCACAACTCAGTAGGAACACTATCAATATTCACGAACATTAGCATCAATGTTAAGGAGAACTTGAGCATGCCCATGCAGCGACGGAGCTCGTGAAGTTGATGGGGATGAGCGCGGTCGTTAGAATGAGCTGCTTTTATGACAGGGAATTCGATTCAGTTAGCGTTCCCTACGTATTAGAAATATATGTGCTGAATCACATGGACGACATTTTTTGGGTTCCTTCTTCGGAACGAGGATGACGTGAAGTCTGAGGGTAGCTCGAGTACTGGAAGATACCAGCATTAATAAAAATTAAAGTGCAAATTTAATTGCCTTGAGTTTAATAACAATGAACGTTTTAGTTTTAAAATGCATGATTAATTGATTTCCGTAATAAATGAGGTGGATTCCTCTCTGACGGGTTTCAAATTTTTACGCAGCAGTAAGTCTTAACCCTTTAGCGACCAATTTGTTTTTCTAGTTTCTACATTTAAGCACACAAAGACCGTCTGTACACTGATGCAATGAAGCATGCTGAGAGCCAGGCAGCCAAAAGAACGACGCTGTAACATCCCGAAGGGTTCAAACCTAGTAGCAACCTCATATTGCTCACTGTTTAATTATTAGAACAATTCTCCCAAAGACCGTGAAAGGCGACCGAATAGTCCACTTGGTCGCTAAAGGGTTAAGAGTTTACAGCGTATGGATGCATGGGCGATAAGAACGTGTGCCATCAGTATGATCAAATGGAATAATCATTATCAGATGTCATAATCATTATCAAAAAATATGGTCATCATTAGTCAGGTTACAAAATTCATGAAGCAAAATTATGTATGAGCAATAAGGGAACTAGCCTCAATAAAGAATGATGGGGAGAGAAAAAAATATAGCTCAATATAAAGAAGGGTAAATAGAGCAACAGGAAAAAGGCACAGAAAGTAGACACGAACACAGCACGGTAAAAATGTTTACGATTAGTTTACTTCACTAAACTTCGCTGGAAGTCTGGCGGAGTTTGTTGTTGAGTCTGATCAAAGGCCAGCAGAGGCAAATTGAAGCCAGCCTGACTGAGGCTGAGCTGGAGCGGTGGTGCAGTGACGGTTTCTGCGGTTGCCTCTTCTTGTAGGGCGGATGTGTCTTCGACGGAATTTTTTGATTGTTTTATGGCTTTCAACCGTTGGCTGGAGGAAGGTCGAGTTTCACAGTAGAGCATTCTTTGATGCAGGCATTGTTCTTTGGTGGGGCAGTATATTCTTAACTGGGCTGTTTTTCGAGCTGGATGTGAATGTTTCACAGGAGAATGTTTCTTCGCAGGAGTTGTTTCTTGAGCTTCATATGAATGTTTTGAAGGTGGGTATTTCTTCACAGGGGTCACCAATTTGGTGAACGGCCATTTTTCTATAGTCGTAGTTTTGGTGGGGGTGTTCTTCGAGGGTAGTGAGACGATTGGATCCGTAGCTTGCAGATTTATTCATGAACACGATCAAAATTAGAGCAGAAGTTGGGGCCAAGATCAAAGACCAAAACTGAGAACTTGAAAGCCGTAAAACCGAAACTGGAACTAAAACTGAAACCGAAACTGAAACCCGTCAGAGAGAGACTGAAAGCGCTAATAGAATTGCTGCTAACTGGGCGATAGCTGAGACCGAACTGCTGGGCACTAAGCCTCAAGGCCCGAGGTTGACAATGATCTTCTATAGACGAGGGTTACAATTTGAAGTTGCAACTACGATTAAATTTTTCACTTTAAAATAATAGTTTAGTATAACGTATCAACGTATCAAACTTAACTCTAAAATATTACTAAAATGCATCACATTTTTGTATCGTTTTGTATCATTGTAAATTAATTACGATATTTTCGAGGGACTACAGAGGAATTATAGAAATGTATGCATTTTGATGTAAAGGTAGTATGCAAAGGAAACCCTAGGAAAAACGATCGTGCAACCTCTCTGATAAAAAAGCTTAACTGGACCCCAATAGAACAGAGACTACTGATTCACAAGATCAGATGTGCATTTTCCTATCTCTGTCGCTCTCTTAGTACTGCCCGAGTTCTGAAATTCCTTCTACTCCCTGCTAGGGGTTAAAATGCAAAATCAAAGACATAATATTATAATCAGGTTTTGCTTGTCCGAAATATGCATAAAAGTCAAATCAAAAATTGAAATCAGCTTTATCACGTTAAATCACTGAGTACAGTATCAATTCTGTTGAATGTCTCAATGTTTCACTTTGAATATGTTTGATTTTTGTTTATTTAATATTGATATGTAAGACTGTATTAAATGATCTTGTAACAGTATGTGTTCAGAGTTTAAATTGTTACAGAGAACCATATTCAAGGCACATACATGCATTTTTATCGATCTCAGACATTTGTTATAGAGCTGTCGCCCTGTACACATTTTTTGCTTCATAAGCCTAACCTCTCACTGTGCTTATTTAAAAAAATACTTGGTAAGCGTCATCCTTTCCGTTTAATTTATCCTAACCATTTCAATTTGTGCATTCCTTTCTGTTTTAGACGCGATATCATTATAAATTGTCACTTTTTCAACTATTTCACGTACTACAGGGTGTTCAATAATTAGCGTTACAACTTTTTTTGTCCACATTTACTATTTAAATAAAATTATACAAATGAAACTAAAATAAACATGTTATTAAACTATTAATATTTTCGAATATCTATAATTTATTCAATATGCTTGCCATCAGCGATGATAACCTGCTGCAAAGGTTTGGAAAATGCTTGACATGAGTCACGAATAATTGTTTGGGGGATTTTTGCCCATTCCTCCTCAGCTCCTCAGCTTCTCCTTGGTGAATTTTACGAATTTTGATGTGACCTTGCTCTGGCCTATTAACTATCTTTCCAGTCTCTTTGAATCGCATAAGTGTTCTTCAAACCAACATTCTGTTCACATTTAGTAATTTAGCAATGTGTCTTGGTGACTTTCCTGACTTATGCAACTCTACAATTGCTATTCTAATTTTTAGATCTGTAGCCATTATCCGGTAATAAGAATCTGGTAAAAGTTTAGATTATATTTAAACATATATACAATAGTTGTAACCATAAATATTGAACACCCTGTACTTACGGACAACTAATAAAGTGACACCACTAATCTGCATTTCTTCTACCATCAACCACAAGCAACCTTTCCCAGCCCACAAGAGATAGGAAAGATTTCGTTCGTTATGGATTTATTCATACAGAAGCCAAGACTTGTATGAAGAGCAAAATCCAAACTAAAAAAAATTGTGACTTGGAAAGAAGCGGTGAATGTGCTCTGACACTTGCAGTCACGACACACAATAAATAATTTGGAGCAACTGAAGTATTAACACGATTGTCCTTACCAGGCAGTCAGGATATAAAGAAATATATTTAAAAGGAACTTAAAATTATATATAAATAGAATAAATAGAAAATTACTTGAAACTCAGTGTAAATTTTGTCGCTATCTGCCAACGTTTCCGAGGACGAATGACAAAATTGCTTGGCCTGGATGGTTTAGCGCGGCAAATACTTAACGGTAAACACAGGAGCTACCTTTGAAACTAGTGTCAAGCCTCCACCAAGTCATAAAATATCACGGCGGGAGTAAAATCGACAACCAATGACCTCGTAATTTACCCTACGGGACTAGCCATAATCCCGGGCGAGGATATTTTATGACTTGGGGCCTGGGTGATTTGCCGGTAATAGTTGGTGGAGAACTGAGACTTGACAGCGTCTTCACAACGAGAGAGAGCACAGGCAGCAGTCCATCCGTGAAAGAGCATCAAGTCACATTGTAAGATCTCAGATAACATAGGGTTGAAAGTACATAGGGGAGGCCTCTAATTTGAGTAAGCACGGAAAGATCAACGCAGCACATAGTTGGGTGACAGGTAAGCTCGCTTTAAAATACCTTCAACAACGTCTGTCCTTGAGTCTGTAGAGCGGTGGTGTGAGACCAAGACCGCCTCCTCTCCAGATACTCCAGGCTCAGACAGACAACCTTTGCGCTGAACTAGACGTTCTCAATATTCTAATCCCGGAAAGCAACGATCAAAAAACTTCAACAGTATGACAACGCTTTGAAGCAAGCTCTTGCAAAGCTAACAGAAGAAAGCGATAAACTCACGAATAGATACTTCATCTAAGGCTCTACGAGGGAAGTCCTAGAGACCACCAAATCACAAGGAAGTTTACCCAAAGAGTCAAAAATATGCTTGCAGTGCTTAAAGGTCATTTGTAAAAACTGAATCTAGAAGCCTTTTCCCTACTATCAAGAGCATCCGAGAGAATATTATGCCGGCTCCCTCCTCCATCAGAGGTGGCCAAGACGATGCTCTGGAAGATATCCCTGAACAATCAATTGAAAGACAAGACAGAGGCAATGAAGATTGTAACGAAGCAACGATAGCGTCACAAGAATCTTGCATACGAACAACCACGTTTGTGGCGGTACCACGGCGCTAATCACCATTCAATCCCAAAGAGTCACAAATGTTGTCAAACAATACATAAAGTAGGACGCAACACATGAGCCTCAGCCTTCATTCGTCGCAAGATGGGGAGTGAATCAAGGTCAGTTGCACAAGACCAAACAACACAAGTGTTTCCAAGAAACACGGAGAACGGCAACCCACCATTCGCACCAGTGTTCCACGAAGCAAGACGTTTTTAAAGCAGTGATGCCCTCTTCTGACGGAAATGTGCGTCGTTTAAACCACTGGATCGGAGTCATAGAGCAGCACTCAACACAAAACGAGCTGTCAGCGCTCAAAGCAATAAACGTTCTTTTAGAAAACACGACCAGTGACCCTCATGAGCTCATCCAGAACACGGCAAATAAGTTTGCACACGACCAAGTAACTGCATTTAAAGCCATGTGAAATACACTGCACAGCCATTACGGACGTTGGTCAGACGTAGTAATTGCTATACCTCAAGAACCCATTGAATTCTCGCAAATTAAACACAAAGACGGCAGGATACACTTGCAAAAGCTTCGGCATCTTACAAGCAGTGTGCTTAACATTGTTCTTACCAGGCAGTCAGGATATAAAGAAATAAGTATACAAAGAACTTAAACTTAAAGGTAAATGAATAAATACCTATATATATCAGAAATTAAAACTCAGGGTGAATTTACGGCTATCTGGCAACGTTCTGAAGATGGATAGCAAGAGGGTTTAGTGGTCTCTATATCTCTTCAGTCATAAAAATGATGCCTATGAAGATTTTGATGATGATGAAGATCCTGAGTTCTTGAAGGATCGAAGAAAAGAAAATAAACCAGGTATAAACCTGTGCAATCAGAATTGAAGTTTTCTGTAATGTTTCCCACCTTCGATTTTTGGTTTCTGATTTCCATGCTCTGAATTTTTTATATAGTTTTATAAACGATCTCATTTTGTTCCTCATACTTCAGACGGCAGCGAATCTTCTGTAAGTGAGCCCACAGAGATTGAAGAGGAATCATCATTTGTTACTGAAATATATATGTACAAGGCCCCATACCAGCAACTCCAAGTTAGAGCAGAGCAAGCAAACGCAATCTTCAACGCCAGTGGTCTTTTGTTCGGGATGATGTGTCGGTGACTCATACATATTTAGGACCTAGTTTACCTTGTTGCTATGAAGTTTTTCCTCCTGAGCAGTATTTCAAGTATTTTCTGTCAAGTGATTTCCTAGATTGCAGACTAAATTTCAAGCTCTCCCATAAATTCACTAAAATTCAGTCTTGTGTGGACGAAGAACTGGTTTCTTTCAAAGGACGATCGTCAGCCAAGCAATACATTCCAAGCACACCCAAAAAATAGGGGTATAAGCTATTTGTTTTAGTAGATGCATTTCATTTCATACACTGGTAAGATGAAACCACTTGATGACCCTGATGTACCAGACTCGAAACCCAGTGCCAATTCTGTGTTGCACTTAGCTTAAAGCATTCCTACATATGCGAACTATCTTTTCTTGGATAATTCGTACACCTCACTACCACTTGTAGATCATCTACCAGTTACCTGGACGTGGAATATGGTGCGGTGGAACAGTGAGAACTGCTAGGTTACGTGGGCTACCACGAGACATTAAAGGTCAGGAGCAAATTACGAAAAATGGAAGAGGAGCCTTTGAAACTGCAACACTTACACAAGATAATTTTGAAAGTATATTCGTGAAATGGTACGATAACAGAGTAATATATTTGATTTCCATGTTTGCTAAAGTTAAGCCATTGACCACAGTTTCTCGTTTTCATTCAAAGAGTACGACAACCATCGAACTGCAATGCCCCGATATTGTCAAGCAATACAGCCAATCAATGGGAGGAGTTGAGTTTTGCATATTAACTCAATGCATTCTTAAAAATACATCTGAAGTTGAAGAAGTTCTACATGCGGATATGAGGCTTGTATTTCACACGGGAATATGTCTGTGGTAAACTCTTGGCTCCTGGATGAACGTAATGCCTTCAGCCTCAAATTCGAGAAGAAGAATATTCTCCCTCAACAGTTTCAGGCCAGAAGATGGAATTGGACATTTACCAACGATTGACGAAAAAAGAAATCCCAGCAAGAGAGTAAACTGCAGTGGAAGTACCAACGTTGTGTGTAAAAAATGCAAAGTGAATCTGTGCTTAAGCAACAAGTTTAACTGCTTTGAGTCCTAGCACGAGAAATGTAACATCACCCGTATTTTTTGTTTATTGATGGAATACAAATAATAATTTTGATACCTTATTTTGTCCCACGAAGATATATGTCTCATAACTGTATTGTCAAAGGATATATTTTTATTGCAAGCACTTATTTTAACCATACCTTCTTGATTTTGGCATTCGTTCAAGCTAACTAAAGGATTTCTCCTTTCTTCGGTATTTTAATTTATGCACCTCTACACACTGATGTGACTAATTCGTCGCATATTAATATTTTTTCTATATATAAAATGCTTGATTTCAACCCTTGTACCAATTATTTGTTTCCCTCAAACATAATAAACACAACTGATAATTTTATTTATTTCTATAAATTAATTCAGGGCATAAAGGGTTAGTGTGTCCAGTATAATGTGCCTAACAATTTCTGCCGCTGTGAAAATTCAGCCTAGCTTATACAGACAGGACACCAGCTGTGATATTCATGTGTGATACTGAGAAATGTTCAACTCATTTGATTTATTTAATCTATGAACTTATTTCATCAGTGTATTGTGATACACTGCAAATCTATGTGTTCATTTCTCTAGCTCAGAAAAGTTCTAGAAGTGCAGAGTATGACAGTACAGTTCAGGGTTTTTATATATAATGTGCCATTTTTCTGAAGTGTTTTACCCACTTTTGGTGATAGTGTTTTTTGATACGAAATTACGTTTCTATCCATATGTAGCAATAACCTGTTATTTGAGCTACAACCTTGATGTTGATGTTAATATTCTAATAGGGGTACCGGAAAATCCTGTCCTTTTTTCTTGCCTTTTCTTTAACTTTGAATTATGGGAGCAAGGAAAAACTGTGACTACAGGCCTTTACTGTCAACAACTCAAATGTTTAGATGCATCGTTGCATAAAAAAATATTCTGCTCAAGTGAACAGGAAAGTAGTCATTTAACAACACGATAACGCTAGATTCCATTCTGCTGAACGAACTCAAGAAAAAATAACGTCCCTAGTCTGGGAAGTTCTTCCTCACTTACCATACTTGCCAGGCCTTGCTCCATCAGATTTTTATTTAAATCGTTCTTTAGAGCATTTCATCATCACAAGTGTTCAAGAGGTTGAAGCGGAGTTTAATTCCTTTATTTCTTCCACACATGTCAATTTTTTGGAAATGGGGATTAAAAAACTCCTAAGTAGACGAAAAAAGGTGATATCTAATGATGGTGACTATTTTGTCGAGCAATAAAAATTTACCATTAATATCTCTTTTCATTATTATTCCGAACAGAAGTC
Source organism: Trinorchestia longiramus (assembly GCA_006783055.1). Lineage (NCBI taxonomy): Eukaryota > Metazoa > Arthropoda > Malacostraca > Amphipoda > Talitridae > Trinorchestia > Trinorchestia longiramus. Next base: position 25,262 of record VCRD01005069.1, read on the forward strand.
AGGACAGAATTTTCCTGTACCCCTAACAGTTCAGTCCAGCGGCCAGTATTTTAACTCAGCTTCAGCGGCTATTATTGCGTTTAACACGTTTCCTGCAACTGCCTAGGCGGTGCAAATGTACACATAACCACTAAAAGACTTGGAAAAAATTACACAACCTAACCTAAGTGACCCCCCGCTGGGTCCCATCGCAGGAAACGTGTTAACCAGTATTTTAGTACATGCATACTGAAAAGGTGACCATACGTGCCAATGTTGCTGCCAGTATTATTTCAATTAGTCTTTTAGTAAATTTGCATTAAAATATGGCCATTCAGGTAATCATATTTTAGCTGTCACTAGTGTTTATGTAAAAAAGTATTGTAGTGCTGCAAGTATTTAAGTTCAACTTTAGCAGCTATTATTGTGTTCAAGCAGTATTTTAGAACAAGCATATTTAAAAGATGGCCATGCATGCCAATTTTGCTGCCAATATTGTTGCAATTGGTCTTTTACCAAATGTGTATTAGAAGATGGCCATTCCGGCCTTTTTATTTTCAGATACCACTAGTGTCTATTTAAATTAGTATTGTAGTTTTAATCTTAGCATAATTGCTTCCTTTTGTGTAAATAATGTTCTTATTTTCAGGTCACGGCTTCAATAAAATCAACTCCCAAGACCTCATCATTTATTCTACGGTACTAGCTATAGTCCCGGACAAACACCATGATATTCATCCAGGAGCTAATGTTTTTCAACTAACCCGGAAGAATGATCCCAATATTCTCCAAACTGCCAATCGTTCTCCACGAACTATGAAAATTGTTCGCAATAAAATACGAAGAAGGGAAATGAGCTATTCGACGATGAGCACCTTCCTCAGGTTCATAGACGATGCAATCGAAATAACTGCCCAACCAACTACGTAGACAAGTGGTTCCCAACATTTTTGTGATCAAGTACCACGTGCAGATCCCGTACAGTCACAGCGTACCACATGGTTCCAGAGAGTATCACCTGGTTTCTGGTTCACATTTTTGTGAAGTAAAAAATAACGAAATAAAAATTGTTCGTGACCCCGAAAGTGTTCGCGTACCACCTGGAAGGCCCTCGCGTACCACTAGTGGTACGCGTATTACATGTTGGGAACCACTGACCTAGAACCTCCACGTTTTACGAGGCACGGAATGATGCCGGAATGATATTACTCTAAACACTATTCATATCATACTGCATACACATTTACAGTATAATTTATTATGAAAATATAAATCTTAATTTTCATCACTAAAATAGGGCTTAATTTTCAATATTAATTTTTACCCATTTTGTACACTTTCATGCACGATTCTAGTGTCAACGTTGCGGTGTACTTTATTTGTAATTAACAATTAACTCTGCGGTTCAAAAACGAAGATGCGTCTCTGCGACACTAGATTATGGTTCTAGCTTGCCTACATAAAGAAACTCTATAACGACGCTTACTCGTTTCTTTCTGATTCGTGTCTGTTTTGTTATGTAGAAAAATTGCCGCTACTCTTTTTCCCCCACTGGTAGTGACAGACTCACTAGAAACTCCTGATTCACTGCAAGTGATTTTAACTGCACCTGAATTATGCATTGCACTTGACTCAATGATAGTCAGTGATATCCTTATGAATGAGACACAATTGTACTTGCCAACCCTCGGTACTGAGTAGAAATACTGTTACATCAAGGTCATTCACAATCACTACAAATGACTGTTGCTGGAGCTATTTCCTTGTGATTAACCCAGTGCTCTCAATCTAGCCTGTAGAACCCACTTATGGCAAGATCTCATTTCCCAATGAAAAACGAAAAACTCGTATAAGTCATACCCGGCCAGCAAGAATAAAAGTTGAGTTTAAGCCCAACAACCTTTATTTAACCTCAAGCATTGGTCACAGTAGTAATTATTAAAGAACTGCTATACATATAGTTAAGTAAAGCACAATGGTGGAAAACTAGCACCACTTTTGAGACTTCATAGAAACCCCCAAAACAAGAATAGACGTTACACGCTGAAGTTATAAAGACCTACACTTGCAAATACCGCAAGGCAAATGTGCATGCCATACTGACCAGTAATTGGTTTGCCAAATTGCCCATCGAATAAAACAACGTGTTTATTCGCCAACATAAACTTTGTTACCACTGCCTAGGAAGATACAAAAAGTCAGACTGCATGACTCACATAAATTAAAATGTTTGCAATGGCGGATACACAACTGCTCTTCACTGGTATTCTGAACTGAATCTGCATGCCCCTTTGTTCCACCCACAAAGAAGGACCTAGCAAGGGAAGATAATTTTGGTCTACCGCAACTCTCTGCATTCGAACCAAGTCAACCCCAGCCATTCGAGGCACGAAATGCTCGAGTCAACTGCCTAACAACTGTGCAGGCACATCAACGGAGTTGTTCTTTAACTGAATTCGTTAAGATTTCACATAGAGATTAAGAGGTATTGCGTTGTGCCATACTGAACTTGAACAGCAATTTATCTTTTGCAAATCCTAAAGTGGCTAGAGATATTTTTGTTTTAAATCCCGCATGGAGTCGTACTCAATCGAGACGGCCAAACTGTTGATGAACTCATGGTCTAAGATTTACGTCACGGGAAGTTTTTCAACCTCGACACACTCATAACCAACCCTTACATTCCCGCTTCAAAGTCCGATATAGCAGACCCTGATCAAGTGAGTGCATATTTCATTAGACTCATTTGGCAGGAAAAGCATCTGATGTAATCGAGGCAGCAGAGGTGTTAGTATTGTAAGGTAGAGATGCAGGGCCTCAAACCTGCGTCGTACGGAGAAGGGTTTACATATACCATCGATGCCCCTCTTGGGTAGGGCCTCATAGGGATCCTTGCTCAACACCCACCTCTATCTCTTTCAACGTCTCTCAGTCAGTACCTTATCGCACACTGAAGACAAATTATCATGTAGAAAGATCTAACTCTCCATTTTCCCCAGAGTCCAGTAGGATAATGGTCTTTGGCCTTTGAGTGGCCAGCATGACATCTTCACAGAAAAACTTGACGACGTACTGACCAGCTTATCCACGAACGAGGTACTGTTTGCACATAGAATAAAAACGTCTATAAGGGTAATCGAAAAAGGAAACTTAGAAATGCTGTTACCATTTAAATCCTAGTGACCTGTTTTCCCAGATAATCAACTACCTTTACTGCAACGGTCCCGTAATACCCTAGGTAAACTCTGCAAGGAACCCAGCAAGCTACCTCAGTGCTTAACACTAACGGGCAAGAATCTAGCGCAGGGACACGTAGAACCCGTCCCACATTAGGAAATAAATGAGGCTCATCAGAGCACGGTGTTGTATTTAAATAAAAAATCAACTTTATTCCGATATATCACAGAGTACAGTATAAATCTACAGTACAAGAAATCGGGTTTCAAGATGTTAAAGCTAACATCTTACGGCTAGTGGTAGTAATATTGTTGTAAATCATAATATCACTATAGCAGGTTGGTACAGCAATGCAGACACATCATAGAATTCCAAATTATAAGGCACATCTTAAACTACAACAAAGTGTTATCTTCGGAAGAATTTACATACAGCGTAATGTTATAGTGTGAGGTCGGAGTAGTAAGGTAAAACTCTTGAATTTTAAAAATAAGAGTCTGAGTGAAATTCTAAGTTTCAATTTCTAATTTACTGGTCGACCGCTTAGTGTTGATACAAATAATTGATAGAATTTAATTATTATCACAGATAACAGAAAACCTCACTGCGTTTCGTAAAATTGGATCTTACGCATCACAGAACAACTAAAATATGAGAGGAAAAAATTGAAACATGTCACAATTTATCAATGATTTAGGTTTCGATATAATTAGAGCTGTAGTAGAGAGAAGTTTTGAGGTTTCATATTTACTTATTCTAACAAAACATTTACTAACAAAGACATGCATTTTATGATCACACTACGAAGTGAAAACGAAAAATAGCATTAACATCTAAATTTTGTGATTCAATCTGCGAAAAAGGATGAAATATTTTGGAAAACTTCACGGTATTAATGATATCGAAAGTTACTATTCAGAAAAAGTCGATATATTAAAAGGGAATTTAAACATCATGAATTGGAAGGAGTGAAATAACAGAGTGGTTTTCCCATCATCTTATTATTTCAAAGACATATACTGAAGTAGGCCCAAAAGCTTCATAAAAACACCAAAATTAAAAATAAATACCAGTGAGATTAATCAGTGGTGATTTAAAATAAATGTGTTGCATGATTTTCGAATGTCAAAGTAACAAACATATGTAAAAAACTTACAAAGTCCATATTTATGATTGAACAAAATAAAATAAAATCAACTTGGTAACGAAACAAACTAGATACATATAGATGTCTGCCATGTGTTTGTGTGCCACAATTTCATTGTAAACTAACTTAAAGTTAAATATATTTAAATGAAATAAAACTAAAAAGTCAAACTTGTGCTACTATTCTGCAGCTTTGGAGTTAAGTTAACAAATTTAAATTTAGCATAAAACGATGCGTTTTATAACTTCAAATTAGTGCTTATTAATTAGTGCTTCTTACCTGGTCAATGTTTCAGTGTTCATAATGTCACTGTTCATAATGCAAAATAATTTATAGTATACAAACTGTATTTTAATTTGGGCTTGATTATCATTTTATTCTTCTTCTAAAGCTTTTAAAAAAAATAAAACAACTTTATTCTGATATATCACAGAGTACAGTATAAATTCACTGTACAAGGAATCGGGTTTTCAAATTGCAGGTATCTTTTTTCTATGGAAAGAAACAGTCGATGCAAGTACTCTAGCGATGATGGCTGTATAACAGCCAACAAAGAACAAGGGGAGGTTAGTATTGGATTTTTGTCAAGTAAATGATGATGTTGCGTGCCATACTGGTGATGATGTGTACGATTGCTGGCAAGAGACATCATATAAATGGCAACGCGTGGGCGAAAACATGTCAACAGTAGGCCTGAAAGCAGTTTTCTTGCAATTGATCGTTGATAAGGAACTCTGGCGCCACAAGTCAATAAAATATACAGGGCAAATGTTCTGCCTCACCCGCCGGGGTTTCGGACTAAACTCTGCACCCCGAATCATATCATAAGTGTTGAAGCAAGTATTGAGCATATATGAAACAATTAGAGACTCCATCATCTCGTACGCAGGGAGTCGCCGGTTTACGGCATTTCGACTTACGGCAACCCGCCGTTACGAACGAGCGCCCATTAATCCTATTAATTCATGTTCAACTCTACGGTGATCCGTTCGTAGCTTGCAAACCGAGCGTAGTACTAGTTGTTTTGCTCGCGCGGCTGAATACTTGGTAACGTGGCGCATAAACGAGGACGATGCTCTCTCAACACGCCATATTGGATTGTAGCTTTCGTTGTCATCTCCACGTTCTGTAGTTTTTTCCGTTTTCACCCCTGTTTGAATTTTAATTTATTCATACTATGTGCATAATATATATACAGGTTCATGTTATTACTATTAATTTGTATAATTTACGTATGTAAGTGCATTTGTCCGTGACGTATGGGTCTAATTTCCGACTTACGAACCAAACCGAATTACGAATGCCCGTAAGAATGGAACTCGTTCGTAACCCGAAGACTCCTGGTATTGATGATATCGTCGTTGATGAGACCAGAGATTTGGTTACAGAAGTAGTCAGCTACCTTAGTAAATTCTGGTGCACAACGAGGGTATTGGAAGCGGTGAATGGAAGGGCAGTCTTATGGCTGCAGTTTTCAAAGGTCGGAGGAGAGCCAGTGTTTCACAGAAGCATTAAAATACCGGAAGTTACCGATATGCTCACAAGGAGGGAGTTGTTCTTTGCCTGCGGGATGCTAGCAGGGTACTACTCCATAGCCGGATGGTTGCGTGTCGCTTGGAGTTACATTATAAGAAAAACTAAAGGATCTCACTGGAAAAAGCGTGAAATATATGTGATTAGGGAAATAGTTGAACGAGTAAAAGAATGATAGAAGACCCAGTTAGGGGAAACTAATCAGTGTCCGATATTCAGCATGGAGTGGTATAGTCGGACGCAAGTACAATCACTCTAGGAGCAATGTAAGAAATAAATGACAAGACCGTTGAAGATGAGACGTGGCTTAGAAAGAAAGAGGATTTCAGTCATACCAACGTCGTAGAGGCAGAGGCAGTGCCATCAGCTAACTCAATAAAATGCTTACTAGGATCAAAATTTTTATCTAAAGATACAAACTTAGATTTATCACAAATAATGTGAGCAGTAGCTCCACAATCCACCAGTAAATTAGCACTGTCTACTACAGAAGCACTTTCTGAGTCTGTTGTTACTCTAAAACAAAAAGAGCCTTTCACATCTTTACTGTCTGTTGCCATTGCTTTCACAGTATCTTTCTTTCGGCAAAACTTAGTGTCATGAGATGCACTTTTACAAATAGAACACCACCGATTTTTCTTTGCACTGTAATTTTTACATTCAACTTTCTTATGACCTGACTTACCACATAAATAGCAAATAATTTTACTGTCTTTCACTTTCATAACTCTTTCTTCATTTTCACTGTGGCTTTGTCGGGTTTTCTTTGTTTCCTCTTCACTCTTGAGTGCTGATTTGAATTTCTGAAAGTCCATTTCTGCACTGTCACTTTGTGTGACGACGGTAGAGAACGCGTTGTAGGCGGCTGGCAATCCTCTGATAATCATGGCGATTATCAGTCCATCGCTGATCGTTTCGCCGGCCCTTTTCAGGTAGGAAGCAGTGGTTTCTGCAAGCAGCAAATAGTCGGTTACAGTCTCGCCATTTTGCATCTTCAGAGCGGCCAACTCGCAATACAGAGAAATAATTCTTGGTTTACTGCTACCGAGGTAATGATCACGCAGTATCTTCATGGATTTTCTTCCATCTCCATAGGCGTCCCGAATAATTAACGAGAGGCTTTTATCATCGAGCCTTTGCACGAGCTCAGAAAACACTTGCTTGTTCTTCACAACATCCAGACTTGATTCTTCGCCCTCAAGGACGGAATTCAACGATTTCAAGTCTAGGTAGGCCCGGAATTTAACTTCGCACAATTCATACCTTTCATCATTGCCATCAAAAGTAAGGTTACTGGGCCCATAACCTGTTAGACCAGTTAGGCCTCGTTCCATCTTGGATTATGGAATACGGCAACGATTACAAGTATGAGATGTGGGGTGAAACAAACAACAGTCCAAACTTGGAGCTTATATATTATACGTCCATCAGGTTTGGCTACAAGAAGAAGAAGGAGGAACTCAGTGAGTCCTCGCAGGAAGTTCACACATGAACATAGAAAACGGGACGGAAGTAATTTAATGGGTGACTGCAGCAACTCATATATATGTATAAATATATATACTGAAGTTGGATCTCAACAACCCAGTTAGGGGAAAGTAATCAGTGTCCGATATTCAGCATGGAGTGGTATAGTCGGACGCAAGTACAATCACTCTAGGAGCAGTGTTAGAAATAAATGACAAGGCCGTTGAAGATGAGACGAGGCTTAGAAAGAAAGAGGATTTCAGTCATACCAACGTCGTAGAGGCAGAGGCAGTGTTGAAGGATGTGAACTTGGCACTTGAGTGGATCGAGTGGAGTGAATCTAATTCAAAACCATTGCGGCGTGGTTGCAATCCTTTGTTAGCGCAGAGAGGCGCGTCCACACGAACGGAGCAGCAGAAATGCTCATTAAACGAAAACTTGGAAACCTGATAGAAATGATGGATGAGTTTATAATAAAAATTCAGGTTTCGCTAGTGCCTGCCGCAAAGAATAAAGCGGAGGTGCTAACTCGAGTATAGAAAGAATGGCTGTTTGGGTTCGAAGTCGGTAGCAACGATCATCGACGTGCTTGAGCAGGTGTGCTCTTGTGCTTATACGAATATAGTAGAGGTCCATAATAAACACAATGTTGGGTCGACAGGACCTTTTACTTGGCTATCTTTTGCTTGAACGTTCACGTGAACAGACGCACCAGAAAATTGGTGCTCAAATTATTCAAAATGTGACAGAAAGACAGTACTACCAAGCCTCTAAATTAAACTGACATCCCCGTGAATGTGCCCCCCATCAAACTGAAAAAAGTGACCTAAAGTTTTAATGTGTGCAAATTTTAAGCAAAAATATAGTAATAATCCTGTCCAAATGCTTGCAGTGTCTGACTCAGTGACTAAAACGTAGGTAGGCCTAAGAACGGCCCTCGAGCTGATGGAGACCACTCTCAGTCGAGCAGAGCTTACCCTTCTCCCTACCCTCCCTTGCAAAGAAAGCTCACGCAGTTAAAGCAGTGTTTTTGAGTACCTCAGTGGAAATATCGGCCAAACATAAAATTGGGAAAACGAACTATTACAAAAGAAAGTGTCCATGTGAAAGTGTCTGCACCCTTCTTAATGATAATCAAAGGTACTGATTATATAAAAAAGAGATAGTAATCCCAAATTCATCACCCATCAAAGTTTGAATAAATCCAAACATGTCCATGGCAAATGCAAGAATAACTCTCCTCGTTGCAAGAAGAAGAGGAAGAAGAAAAAACAACATTTGTGTACAAAAGGAAGGCCACCTTTATTCTTCTACCTGAAATCTCCACAACATCTTTAAATAACGAATAGACCGACCATCTCTGGATAGGTATGAACGCTACCTCCTACCCCTCCCACCGGATTCGTACTTGCCTAGCGCAGGAGACACAAAGACTCACTTATGTGTCGCTACGAACGACTTCCCTCCACTTCTCCACATCCTTCCCTCCTAAGCAAACCCCTCCACCTCTCCACTTTCCCTCCACAGCATCTTACCCTCCAAAGCATTTACCCCAACCCACCTTTAAAGGGCATTCTCTCTCTTCTATCTCGCTCTATTCCTCTCTCGTCCTTTCTCCCTCTCACTCTATGTATATATAATCTCAGTATCCGTACTGAGTTCAATGCACGACGTTACCAAAGTCACAATTAATCATTAAATGCTAGCATATGTCGGGCAAAGTTTTATTTGATTTTCCCTTCTAAGCTCGAACGTGACGCAACATTGAAACAAAACAAAAAACACCATGCATTCGTATATGACTCGCTCAGCAGCTGAGAAGGCGGTCGTATCTGCATCTAGTGTCTACCGAGGCATCTCCCACTAGTAAGAACGTCTGCAGTAACCGCAAAACTACGGCAACACACAAAACACGCAAAGGCAAAACGCAAATAATGGCCCCTGCGCAGCCACCGTCTCAAGATTTTAACATATGCTCAAAAACAGCAGCAAAAGCACCAGCTTCATCTGCAAACACACAACTTTCAAAACTGAAACATTCCTCAAAAAAATTATTTCTGCAGCGGATCTCGATCGCAAACGCAGTATTTCTGTAACAAACATAAACATAACACATACTTTTAGAACACAGCAGACCCTGCCCAAACCATTAACATCTTCAGTAATCAAAAAACTTGAAACAAAATCTGCACCTCGACTCACCGCAAACGAAAAGTTGCACAACCCTCACAGTGGAGTGCACAAAGCATTGCCAGAACGGTCAACAAAACTGACGACGGAAGATCCAGATGTACAACTAAATTCTGTCCGCGGCGTTTTGAACATCCCAGCACACACAGGGCCTACAGCGTCAGCCACACCAGCCTCGAACAAGAGGGAGAAAACAACGAACAACGAGGATTGTCAATCGACAGCAGAAGTTTTAAGGTCAACAGTAACATGGCCCGTGCAGGACTCAAAGGCAAAACATCACTTAGCATATACTAATGTAAGAAATAATCGAATAGCATCGAACGATAATGTTATATAATAAGTCTAGCATTAAGCCATTGTCTCAACAAAATATCTGTTACGCAACTGACCAAATGTGTGACTCAAATGCAATGAAAATACCATCAGTTCACGTAATGTGAGAAACCAAATCGCATCTCACGACAGTAACGTGTTATATTATAAGCCTAATGTTAAGAATTCGTTTAAGCAACGTCACTGTCAAGCAAATAACACTCCGTATGCTATTAGCAATTCTGATACGCCTATAAATTGTTTTCCTCAACTCGCAGTGCACTCCAATGTACGTAAAAATTACTTATGATGAATCGCTGAACCCTTTACAAATAAAAATTTCGCATGTTACCCATGAAGTAAATAGCAATTTGGTTCTAACAGCAGTTCAACTAGCAAAAATTTTTCAACAACGCTTCCCCTTTTCATCCTACCTCAATTGCTACTGCTATGTCCAATATCTATTTAATAATTAACCAGTTATTTGAACTAAATTCTTTCATAAGTTTATATGATCTGACGCAGATGACTCTTAACCGAGTCCCCACTCAAATCTCAGGGCAAGGCAATGTTAGTAACAGCGTTAGTTTTGATGGCTCTCTGCATCCTTTGCAAATAAAGAGTTCACACGTTATCCACAAATTGAATAGCGACCTGGCCATTACGGCAACACAACTGCAAAAAATCCTAGAAAAACGTGTACCACCTAAACCGACATCAGTCTCCACTGCTCTATCCAACATTCAGTTTATAACTGAACAGCTATTCAAAATAAATGTCCACATCAGCTCTTGCGACCTTACAGCTATAACTGCCTCCACTATTTCTTCCTATCCAAATTATCAGAGACCTCTTAACACTTTACTTGTGGGAGACAATATTCTCTCAACAGTTAAAAGAAATGACATCGACACCATATGCCGAATCCAAACCATCTCATCTGGTCAATTTAATGATCTTCTGCATACTATAAATCGGATGCCAAAATTTAAAAATTACATAATCTGTTTCCAGGACCTGCACCTTTCACAATCAGGCCTAACTCAAATCAAAAAAGTTATTGCGACAAAACACTCCACTGTCGTTTTTATATAGTCAATTTCTGCAGTGATCAACAACTGAGTAAGGCGCTCACGCTCTGCAAAGAATTGGATTTCACACTTATTCCACTCCGAACATGTGCTTTATCTCACGCTCAGACAATCAAGAACCACCAAACCTTGCCTCACATTAGAAAGGAAACTCAAAAATTTCTTGTTCAAATTGCTATGAAATCAACGCTGCGGCTCAACACACCGTACTACTCACTTTCTGGAAAAATCCCAGACAAAAACTCTAATCTTGAAAAATCGCCCAATAAACTCGTAATAATGAATATAACCTAAATAAACAACATATGTTGTAAAACAGTAGCTAATCATAAGCACGTAAATGCTTTACACGCGTTGGACCTTCCCAAAATGAAAATGCACTCAAAAGGAAATGACGGTAGTCCCCCGAATCAGCACTTTATACACATAAATCAACTATCCACAGACTCAATTGCTAACAACTATAACGTACAAACAAATAATAAATTCTCCTTACTTTCTAACGATACGAGCACGGACTGCGCAATGTCCCTATCATCCATAAGTCATAGACATCCAAATAAACATGCAAAGATAGACAAAACTATAAAAATGCCGCCTTCTCCTCAAAAATTCAGCCAAACGACAAAAATAAAGCCTCAGTGCCATGATTATGTATGCAAACATAATAATAATCATAAAAACTATAACGATAGGAAAACTCCAAGTCAAATTAAACCGTCTCATGGTAAATTTCTGAATCACATCTCAGAATCATCTGTAGCATCACATCGCTGCTCATGCTCCATCTTCAAGTTATGCGTATTAATTAATCGCGTACAAATTAAATCGTACTTTTTACAATAAATTTCCTGTATTTTTGTGATTAGGTTTTTGTAACTTTAAGTGAGATTCTTGTAAATTTTTAATTATAAAAATTCGCTGTATTTTGTAAAACCATTCTTAGTACGAAAGAACTGTCGCTATGGTTCTTTCTTAAAAAAGTTCACCCCTAAGAAGCACTTCCAGATCCCGAACCGACGTGAACCTGAACGTAGCTTTTAAGAGATAACACTGCAAGTGCACAGTTTTTGTGTTTTACTGTAAGTCTAGAATTAATTGTGTTTAGGACTTAGATATATTTCTTAGCCTCATTATATTTTTCTAGAAATATTAGGTGCAGGATTTTTCATATCATTTGTGTTATTTTTTGTATAATGTGCGTTGTGGAGACGACCTATGGTACATCCCTGAAATAACCAATTTTAGGACTTGTATTTTGAGATTTAATAGAACAACCTGTGGTCTTAACTAGTACTGAGAGTATTTCTTATCTAATCTTCAAATCAACCTTACTTTCTGTTTAAAATTCACCTGTTATGTTGAGATTTTCTATTGCTCATCATTAGTCATATGTTTCTTAATTTTGCTGTACAAGCTCTCTCTGCATTACTCCAAATATTTACTTGAAATACTTTCCTTTCACTGTTCAATTGACACAGTGAACTTTTATAACCTTTTTCTTTATTGTGCAAATCCTATGCACACTTCCTGAATAGAAGTGGGATCAGCTGAAAATGGTGTAGCTAGACCATAAATTGGATTAATAGATTCAACCACAGACTGAAAATTGTCTTAAATCACAAACTTGACTTTACGTTGCATTCTATACTTAGAAGTAGAGATTTTTATAAGCATGTATTCAGCTTATAACTATATTGATTTCATTCCCTTGTAAAATAGATATATTTTATTTTTTTATTCATTGTTTGCTTACTTGGAGGTATAGAATTCTTATTTAACACTTCCCATCCAGGTATTATTGATATATCATTCCCTCTCAATACTATTGGAGTTTTTTTTTATTGCAAATATTTTTATCTCAGGACATATTACCAAACTGCATATTGTGTTCTTAGGAGCAACTGTGTATTCTTTTTCTCATTTTTTAGTGTATTAAATTTTTTTTAGCAATTTAGGTGCACAAATTTTGCCATTTCCTTGCATAACAAATTACTGTTTTGTGGAGCTGAGGCTATCATAGCGGTGCGAGCATAAATCTACCATATTTCGAGACAAACAGCTGCCCTACCCTATTCTATTCTATCCATCTTCTCTTCTAGCCTTTCTTAAACCTTTATCATGGCTACAGTTAG